>JAHWFP010257750.1:14727-32084 GCA_023313725.1 Lithobius niger | reverse complement strand
AAATTGAACATTATGATTTAGATGGTTTTACAAACTTTAATTGCACGAGGGAACATACAAATAGAGGAGGAGGTTTAATTGTTTACATAAACAACAAATTAATTGTAGATGAACAAAAAATTAAAAAACTATCAATTGAGAATAATGATGGACTGGAAGTAACTGTCCAAAAAAATCTACAAATTTATAAAATAATTGCTATTTATAGAAGACCAGAAACAAACAAATTAAATTTTATAAAAGAATTAAAAAATGTTTTGAAAATAATAACCAAAGAAAAAAACAAAGAAAATATTATTTTGGTGGGAGATTTAAATATTGATATATTAAAATATGAAGAAAATTCAGGGGATAAACACGATCAAGTAAATGTTGACAAATATGAAAATATGATGGCTAGTTTTGGTTTTGAGAAAATAATCGAATCACCAACAAGAGAAGAAATAATAATTAAACATGGGCAAGTGAATTTCCAAAAATCTTGTATTGACCATATATTTGTTAAATTAAAGAAAAATGACTGTAATGCAAATGGAGGCACAATAAAAATCAAAATAGCAGATCATTATTTCACAATTTGTTGGATTTCGAAACAAGGAGGAAATAAAAAGTTAGATTTAAGCAAACAAAGTTATTCTAAAGAGGAAAATCAAAAAAATAAATATAACCAAAAAATAATAATACAAAATCTACAGCAATATAACTGGGATGAATTAAATTATATAGATTGTCCAAATAAAATGTATGATACAATACAAAAGGTAATAAATAATTTTTATGAAAAAAACAAAACTGATGAAAAAAATAAGAAAGAAAAGAAAAATAATAAAAATAAAAAAAGGAAGGATTGGATTACTCAAGATGTGTTGGACCTTATAAATAAAAAAAATCAAATGTGGAAATCTTTACAAAACTTAAAAGAAAAGAGCGAAATTGATACTATAAAAAAATACAGGGATTTGAAAATAGAGGTTGAGGAAAAAATAGCAGTATGCAAACAAAATTTTTATAAAAAGAAATTAAATGAAGCAGAAAAAGATAACAAAACATTATGGACAACAATACAAGAAATAAATGGAAAATTTAAGGGAAAAGAAAATATTGATGCAACATTACTGAAAACTTTTGAAGGAACAGAACCAAATAAACTGAGAAATGAATTTATTGAGAATTTTGAAAATCAAGTACCAAAACTGAAAAATAAATTTCAACAAAAAATAGATATCTACAAACAGACTGAGCATTACAATAAGGTATACAAGAAACAAAGTAACAAAGGAAAAGCTCACAAAATTTATAAAAACTCAATGTTTATACAGGAACCAAGAATAACAGAAATAATACAAATTATTACTGAATTAAAAAATACAAACGCCACAGGAATTGATGGATTTACTACCGCTAACTTCAAAGAATCTAAAGAAAACACAGCAATATTTATTTGTAAATTAATAAATTGCATGATTGAGAAAGAAATATGGCCAGACCAATTGAAGATACAGGTATTAAGACCAATATACAAAAAAGGGGAAAAAACTAACAAAGATAACTATAGGCCAATATCACTGCTATCAATAATTGATAAAATAATAGAAAAATATTTTTCGAATAAAATCAGAGACTTTTTGAGGAAATTTAAATTATTAAACAGTATACAGTACGGATATACAAAGGGTAAAGGAACGACAGATCTACTTATACAAGTAAATGATATAATTACAAAAGCATTAAATGAAAAAAAATATGTAGGTACCATATTAATTGATTTACAAAAAGCATTTGACACTTTTAATCACGAAAAATTAATTAGGAAATGTGAACAAATAGGCTTGAGAGGAAAAATTTTAAATATAATAAAAAGTTATTTAACAAATAGAAAAGCAACATTAAAAATAAATAATGAATATAGTGATTATAAAGACATTAAATTTGGAGTACCACAAGGATCGGTGTTAGGGCCTCTATTGTTTTTAATATATGTGAATGATATAGAAGATTATGTAAACAATACACTAATATATATGTTTGCTGATGATACTGTAATGATTTCTATAAATTATAAGTATGATGACATGATACAAAACTTACAAACGGATTATGATATGATAAATGGATGGTTAATGGACAATGAACTATATATAAGTGAAGAAAAAACAATTAAATTAGAAATAATAGTACCAAAAATGAAAAATGAACATGACACAAATGTTGTCCATCATACAGAAAAGTGTATGAGTGAAAAGGAAAGTAACAAACAACCTTGTATAAATACTTGTAATAAAATAGAATCAAAGAAATCGGCGAAATATTTGGGAATGGAAATAGAAACAAACTGGGACTTTAAAGAACACATAACACACTTGATAATTAAACTAAGACAAATGTTGCCAGTGTTATATAAAGTAAAATATATATTAAACAATAAAAATAAAAAAATATTATATGATGCGTGGGTAGAAAGTATTTTAAGATATGGCATAGAAATTTATGGCTTTGCAGCAAAATATATATTATTAAGACTACAAAGAGTTCAGAATAAATTAGTAAAAGTATTATTTGGAAATGGAAATGAAACAACACACGAGATCTATTATAAAAATAAAATTCTAAAGATAGAAGACCTTCGAGATTATGTAATCATTGTTAAAAATTATTATAGTAACACTTATAAACAAGCAACTGAGTCAAAAAGTGAACGACTGAAAAAAACAACAAATAAATTTAAAATACCAGATTGGAATAACTTCTATGGAACAAAAAATAGAAACTACTACATACCACATATATTCAATAACATATATAGGTTGAATAAAAATATTCTTAATTACCAAAGTATAACAAAATTAAAAATAGCCCTAAAACAATCAATAGTAGAAATATATGAATCTATAATTAAATAATTAAAACTAATCTACTGATAATGTTGTATATATAAATATCGTGCCTAGAAAATTTTTGAAAAATACTAATTGAAATAAGAATTAACACAATTAATTAAACATGTAAGAGATTTTTTCTTTTTATTATTATTAATGTGCATTTATTGATGTATTTCATCGACAAATACTTTAAAATGTAAATTTAGTGTATATATTTTGTGTTATTTATTGTGTTAAATTGTAAGTGTTGTGTTTTGCTGCTCACACAAGTTCCTTGGAACTTCGAGCACGTTCAAGCAATAAAAATATTATATTATATTATTATATATATTATTATTATTATGTGCAATTTACTTTTCAATACAACACACATTCAGACGTTTTAGGCATGTCCTGTTGCTATGAATCATAATTATATCTTCTCAACTTCTACTTATTTCTTATTTTGCTGAATTACTGATGCATGATATGTCTGTTACATCACGATATAAATGTAAGTTGACGTGCAGGGTGCCTACTACATTATTCGCCCACAGCAAAGCATGAATGTTTTTGAAAAAACTTAAAAATTGTCGATATCTTGTTTTATTTAAACCATTGCAAAAATCAGCCTGAGCCACAGCGTCGTTCCCTGTCTTTAACTGCGACTATGACGCTCTGACTGGAGAAGGTTTTCGAAAAAAAGATTCAAATTAGAATAGAGCCCTTAAGCTTTTTATAAACATTTGTATTCCCGGCGGGTGAACTACTTTGTAGTCAGCACATCAAACTTCATTCATCTGACATTCATCGTTACATCGCAGGAGAGAGAAAGCTTTTATTTAAATGTTTGGTTTATTCAATTCAAATCAAGCCACACGAATGCCTGGTTGATCCCAAGCTTCTCACGATGCGGGCAATATTTCCATCCACCATTCAGTCCTGGAACTGCCCGATACGTTTATCATTCTGCTCCCCTTCAGTCTTTTATTCCCTGGAATCCCATTATCAAAGATGGATGCGAGGTGGCACTTATCGTGGAAAATGGGAATGGAAAACAGGGGAAGGAGTGAGGTGCATCAGTGTACAGCACTTGTTGAATGGGCCATTGAGTTTATTTATACGTTGGTCTGAGTGGACAGTAAGCATATTTCACGGAGTCTCGCCAACCCAACCAAAAACCAATTCGATTTCAACACACTGCTGAGCTCTGTATATACTGCGCATGCACATTTTGTGGATGTTTTATTGGCACGTATTGTCAATCTTAGAATCCGTGAATGTCAACGTGAAAGCCGTAAAAGTTCCATTATCCAATCATGCAATGTAAAATACTGAGTAATGGTGACAAAAGAGATTTAGGAAAGGAATGTTTTTTTGTGTACTGACAGACATACCGGTAGGCCTACGGCAGCTTGCCGGATTTTTCGTCTGCAAGATCGGGTCGGTGCATCTTTGACAATATCTGTATCGTAGATGCCTAATTATTAGGACGGCAATTGGAAAGTTTGCCGTGATTTAGAGTCACTTTTAGAGTGACGTGCGGTGCGAAGAAAGGCAAATAAACTAATCCTGTTTTGATCTCTCTACCAGTCTGTCGATCTGTCTGTCTGTCTGTCAATATTCACGATAACTTTTGAATTCATTGTTCGATTCATTTCACATTTTACACATTCTTTTGTACCATTTTGTCCATTTAAGTTTGTAAATCTTTGAGGGTAAATTGTGGAGTAGAAGGTATTTCAGGGAGTTTGACGTCAAATATAAAAAAATAATCGGGCATCATTAATTCCACATTAGTTATATTCATTGTTCAGGGAAATTAAACGAAAATGAATGTACTACTAAAGGATTTGTGACATAAAACAACCCCTAACAGCATGGTTGTTTTCTTTCATTAATGTCTGAAAACCATTGATGGATAAATTGAATCGATAAACCAAGCTTATGAGCGTACAATTTTGTTTTAAATCTTATTTTAGTCTGCGTAACAAGTTAGTTCACCGTACGCCAAGTCCAACGCAATTTATTTCGGTAAGGCCAAGAAATGATTTTACTTGGTTCTCAGACCAGGGCCGGTTCCAGAATTCAGTTAAGGTGGGGGAGGGGGGGGGAGGTGCTCTACCAACACTTTGATAAAAAATAATTGGGTTTCGATTCGGGTTACGGTTCACGTCTGGTTTTCTGAACAATAGAAATTGTGGTGCGGTTAAACCGGTTTTAACCGGTTCAGAACCTGTTGAAAAACCTGTTCAATAATCGGTTTGCAATTATGTTTTTTTTTTTTAATTAATCGGCATGAGAATATATGCATTATAAGCAAACAGAAACTTGCTTGGAAAGTTTAAATTGTTGGCCTAATTAAATATGACGTTTAAACTATTGCACTATACTTTTAATAGATTAATGAAAAAAAAAAAAATGCTAAACTGATTATAGCAGGATGTAAGCTGTCGTGAAAAAAAAAATAATTCTTAAAATTTGCGAAACAAGAAAAAATTCGTGTAACGCATTTCCACATGGAAATTTACTTTGTAGTCTTACATCCGCCTATCAAAAACAGTCAAAATGCAAATTACAGCATACTTTATTTCATTTGAATATATATATATTCTTAGCCAATTTTATGTTTCCACAAATACTTAAAAAAAGTGTTTATTGCAATGCATGACGAATTCATTACACATAAAAGGAAATACAACAAATCAAACCATGTGCGAGTTCATATATGACTGTCCAAAATAAATGCTTCGATTAACCCTTTCAGGGACTCGTCGGCGTCATGGCTATTTTTTTTTTTTAATGCTAGTTAGGTCAGCTGTAAGTTTCGAAGTGGCATTCGCTTGGTTTGGGGATGAGGGGGCGTTGACCACGGCTTCGATTGGGGTTCCCAGGGCCCCCTCACAATGCTCGCGGTGTGCCTTGGAAACAAGTTTTTGTCCAGTTTTATAGACATTGTTTTGAAACCGCACTGTTCATCGTGCAAAGGGCTAAAAGAACAGTGTTCTATGGAATTAAAGCAAATCACCGTAAAATCAGGCTGACTTGCGTTAAGGCTATTCTGTAGTGATCCTATTTTTCCTTATTAGAGTTTGAATTGTTGTCTCAGTGTTGATCCTGACAACATTTTTACCATCATACTGGGAGTACTACAAGGTATGAACTACGGTTAAAGGATTTATTTATCGTCTGGACACCCGTCACCGTTTCTTCACTGAAAGTATAGAATACAACAGGACGAAATAGAATGAATTGCTGGAATGGTCTCCCTGCTCAATTCCTTTTCTGCTCAAAGTGCTTCAGTGTCGATTCGACACTCGGCTGTCTGTATTTTAATTATCCTGGGTCTGGTTTGGGTAAAGGTACCATTAGTGTCCAGCTCGGAGTGGCGCCTTGTACTTTTTTGTTTCTGTTTCCAGAACCAAATTGTGATTAAACTTCTGTTTGATCGCTTTTGATAGGCCAGTGTCAGACTACAAAACGAATAATACCTTGCAGAAATATTTTACATCGGTTTTGCTTGTTTCACTGATTTTATGAATTCGTTTCTTTAAGGCGCCGTTACTTCCGTTACTTAAAAAAGACAATTTAACCATTTTTACTGCCCATGCTAAACTGCATAGATTTTTTTAAAGCCCCATTACTTAGGTCAGTCGTGGGATTCGAACCAGGGTTCACTTGGATTCTAGTCGGGAACGCAGTCCACTGGGATGTGCTTGCTCGCTTTGTTTGGGTACCCTAGGACCTCTCATAAAACTTGCATTGCGCATTGGGACTTAACTTATTTCTGTTTGGTAGCAGTCCACTTAAGTAGACAATGGGTAGGAAAGAGTTAATCTGGACGCAAGCACCTTCATCCATTAGAAGCAGATGACACTAGTGAAATGAGTGATAATTATTTTAATCTGAACGTTAACGATAAACGGGTACTCATTGTGGAAGTGGTTAAAACTGCATAAATAAGTTATTACTTTTTACCGACTTAATAATGGTTTACGAGGCATTCAGGCTTTAATGATCACTCGACCACTTGAAGTAGTTGAGAGTGAGGTGAGTAAGGGCGCGTTTACGCAGCGACTCGCCTTTGCATTCTCGTAGCTAGAACTCAATCGCGATGGCAAAGGTGACATTGCCATGGTAACAACGCTAAGTGGATTAGCTAAATCCGACATCGTTTGAGTAAATACTTGCAGTCTTATAATCCGTGCCAATAATATAAAGAATTCCTCATGGCGAAACAATTTTCCCAAACGCTTCTGAACTCACGTTATTTGCTGTTTTCGTTGCGAGGCGACAGACATAAACCACCGCCATGTTGGAATTTGAGGTGATTTCTAGCTTCTAGCTGCGAGAATGCAAAAGCGAGTCGTTGCGTAAACGTGCCTTAATACTTATTCTAACCGACGTTTAACGATAAACGGGTGAACACGCTGTAGTAATTGAAACAACGAACTTGGAAACAGCATCCTCGAAATAAATATATTTTTCCACGTACAGGGCAGCCAATTTTGAGGCTAACTGGCCTCAAAATTATGGACTCACCAATAATGGTTTCAATTTTAAGCTCTTAGCTGAAAGACGGATTTGTCATGTTTCTCCAACACAGCCGACAATAGCTTATTCCACTAGACGGAGTATGCTTTCCATGGTAGCAATGACAGGCCTGCACATGTGCGCCGGAATTGTCGTCTGTTGTGAGCTCAGCATCCTAATATGTCAGTCCCATCCGTCATGCTAATTAAATTCGCAGGTTTTGGCCGTAACCTCTTTCCTGACATTGTTTCTGAAAAAAAAATACCTGACGTCTTGCGCATTCCTGGTGGAGAACACCATCATCCTAAAAAAGTGGAGGGAATCTGTTTAGCAGAATGGTCGCATAGGCTTGACAGAAACAACGGCTTAACAACAAGAACAAGATTGCGTAATGGCATGAAACCTTACCTAAGAGCTATTATGAGTTATCCTACGTCTTGGTCATCCTATTATGAATTAGCCTATAATAAGTTATCCTTTATTAGTTACCAAATGTTTGATGAACCACAACAATGAACCACGATTTTTTTCGGTTCGGTTCCAGCTCGGGTTCGTGTCAAGATGTCGGTTTATTGTTCTGTTTGGGAATAGTTATTTTTTTCCGGTGTTTAATGGTTTACGGTTACGGTTCGGTTCCGATTGGGTTCCAGTTTGAGTCCCTGGTCATCACCTCTCTCTCATATAAACTATTTTGAGCTGAAACAAGCCTGGGGATAACAAGTAAACACCACTCAGGGACTGAAGCAAAAGCCAATGGGATGCCATCTAAAAAAAAATCATGTTGGCTTTCACGCAGTCAAAGGGCATTTTACTTATCTTCTTTTCTGCAGCTTCATCTCTTTCGCAAGTTTAGGGATGTTAATTGGTACTATAGTTTGTTCCACATTATGTTTTCAGGAAAATGACTGTATGACGCCACGTTTCCTTGCACATAAGTGCAAAAACGTGTGGATATCACACTTGTAGACTGTACACAGTTACTGTTAGAGTCTACGAGTGGGATATTTATGTGTTTTTTGCACTCACAGTGGAAGGAAACGTGGCGTCATACAGTCAGTTTCCTGAAAACATAATGCGGAACAAACTATAAGTTGTGCATAAGTTGCAAAAAAAGATATCATGAAAAGATAAAAAGATGAGTAGGCTCATGAGCATACGTACCTTTTTAACGTTAAGAGTGTAATGTCTTATTCCAATAAAAAAAAATCGAAAGAAGGCCGCTTTAAAAAAAAAATAACATAAAAAGTCTGGTGACCTTTGGTACTTTTATAATTCCAGAGAGCCATGCTTCTTTCTGTTCTTTATCAAGTGCCGCAAATTTGAAAAATTGAATTCCAAGTAACATCGAATTTTTCCGAATGAAAGCTGCAAATCCGACTTAATCACAGTTAACAAATGTTGTGTTGAAAAAAAATACCTGATGAGTGGCAGTGGCTACGCAGCAGCACAGCCTGAGTTCAACACGTTATTTCAATCTCTCCGGCCGTACAGATCTTGTCTGAGCGAGACATCCATCTTGACTATGATCGATGACCAAGGTTAAGTGGATCTTTGATGAAAGATGGAAAAAAAATGAAAAAATCGGGGAAAACCAACGTAGAAGTTATCAATGTAGAAGATCAGGAAAAGTTTGAGGGATTAAAGACGAAATATTGGTGAAACATTGAGGAATATTTAAGCCTGGAAACTTTGATAAACGATAATTAAAAAAAAATGCTAAAGCGTAGTAGATGGAAAGCTGCCTCAAAAAATAAGAAATCCTTAAAGTCAGTGAAACAAGAAAGACCTAAGTAAGGCACGAACACACAGGTTTATTAGTTTTGTAGCCGTACATTCGCCACCCAAAAGCAACTGTAATCCAAATTACACCATACTTCATTCGTAAACAATTTTTTGGCGCCTGAAGTAAATTAGTTAATGTGTAAATTAGTGTGAGACGATTGATTGCAACGCATAACGAATTCGTTGCACGTAAAAGAAAATAAAACAAATTAAACAATGGATGGGATTATTATGATGGTCCACAGTAAACCTAAACTAAAAGAATACTTTTAACGATATTTTGGCTCTCAGACTTTAAAGGTTTTAACAGTCTTGAATGATGTAACAAACATTCTTGGCTTTAATACACTTTAAATTTAAAAAAAAAATAATATCAATAACTACAATCGCCATCCATCCTACAAAGTACATTCACATTACAAGAATTCTACAATATTTTAGATAATGGAGTTAAAGAAAAGACCTATTTTAATCAATCAATAAATAAACAAACCCACGTCGTATCATTTCTCTGCCTTCTACTTTTTATTAAATTAATTATTGATGAAAATTAAGCTGTAAGCTGCTACGACAGGTGGTTGTTTAATTGTGGACTTTTTTCGCGTAATAATTATGGTCCTTGCTTAAAGAACGTACTATTTCACCATGCATGTCTCCTATTTCTTTTCTCATAGCTCCTATTATAACTTGTCCTGTTTATTGTCGCGTGTTTCCTATTTCTTGTCTCATAGCTCATATTTCTTGACCTGTTCGGGTCCCTGTCGCATAACTGTATTTAGTGCACGGTGGTGACGTCACGCTAATACATCCCCATGCTAAAAGTGTAGTCGTTATAATATTATACGGTTAATCCTGACAACCCACACACGTCACAGTGGGTTAATTTTGATAACCCACACTTTTTTGATAATCTAACACTTTTTACGGGAGTCTACACAACCCCTGCTCCACCAAATGACATATGACCCGACTTTTTAAAATTACCCTACACAACACAAATGCAACCAGCATAAACAGGCACATTTACAACCTGCGACACATTTCTTTCTAGCCTAACACGAAAAAAAAAAACTCGCGTACTATGCTAGACCCCCACCCACGGAGGAATGGCCCAACCCTCTTTCGTTCCAACGGTACGACAACTAGGCTACTGACCCTTTGAAATACACCTAAAAGCCTACGAGACTCAAGCGAATAGCGCATTTTATATACTCATCTTATTCAAACTATTAAAATAGAAAAAAATACAGTTTTACCTTAAACATAAACATCGGTATTACGCAGCATCTCTCCCCTTCGGTAGCCCTTCATACACAGGAAGCTTCCAACCCCGTTTCTAAACCGGAACTTCCGTTCAGGAATTTACATAAATCGCATGTAAAAAAATCTTAAATTCTTGAAACAAGTCTTTAAAAAACTCTAACAACACGATAAATTAGCTCGACGTCCCACCTTAGCATTAAAATACATATCCGTGAGTCCTAGTCGATTTAAAGGTTATAATTGCTCTTGAGCTACACCCTCCACCCCCTCGATAGTGGACTACCCGTTTCTCGCTCGCTCGTAATTATAACCGTTAAATCGACTAGGACTCACAGATATCTCTTACTTATTGTCGTATTATCTCCTATATTTATTGAGTGTCTCCTTTCTTGTTTCATGGCTGCTATTTCTTGTTTCATTGCTCCTATTTCTTGTCCTGTTCGAATCCATGTCGCATATCTCTATTTATTGTCGCATTATCTCCTATTTCTTGTCGCATGTTTCCTATTTCTTGTCACATAGCTCCTATTTCTTGTTGGATATCTCCTATTTCTTGTCGCGTGTCTCCTATTTCTTGTTTCATAGCTGCAATTTTTTTTATCTCATAGCTTCTATTTTTTGTCCTGTTCGGTTCCCTGTCGCATATCCCCTATTTAAATTTCATATTTCTTGTCGCATATCTCCTATTTCTTGTTGCCTGTCTAGTTCTTGTCTCATATCTCCTATTTCTTGTCGCATGTCTTCTATTTGTCGTCAGATATTTCTGATTTCTTGTCTCACGGCTTCTTTTCTTGTCCTGTTCGGTTTAATGCCTCATATCTCCTATTTATTCTCACTTATCTAATTTTTCTTGTGTCATACCTCCTATTTCTTGTCTGACGTTTTTTGTTTCTTGCCTCAACTCCTATTTCTTGTCACATATAGCCTCTTTTTTGTCAGATGCCTCCAACCAACCAATTTCTATTGACATGTATAGTGTATCTTTCATAGATTGTTACTAGCGGTCGT
This sequence comes from Lithobius niger, assembly GCA_023313725.1. NCBI lineage: Eukaryota > Metazoa > Arthropoda > Chilopoda > Lithobiomorpha > Lithobiidae > Lithobius > Lithobius niger. The sequence continues at coordinate 20,640 of JAHWFP010257750.1, read as the reverse complement.
TGGTTCAGTCAAAGTGGTGGGGTGTGGGAGAGGGGAAGCAAACGAATTAAAATTGGGATCCAAAGAAATCAGCTGGGTGTCTGGGTTGTCGTGAAAATCCTGCAAGCTCTCCAAGTCCCTTTGCCCTGCAAGTTAACTCATTTCCAGCTATTGTAGTACCCGTGAAAACGGCAAAAAAATCCCCATTTAGCGAAAACCTACAACAAAAGCTTAGTTTGTTCACTTTTATCACATTTTATTTTTAATCTTGGGTCTTGGTGTGTGTGTAGGGGGGGGGTGGAGGGGGAAGGTAACCCCATTTGTCCTTCCCCATACCTTTTGGCCCGGCTGTTCCATTCCTGGCCCACCTTTTGTTGATGGCAACTATCAACATGGGATAGCCACAGGCGAGTAATGCGAAACTTTCTATCAACTTTAGTGAGCGCCTTTTAAAATTTAGCTCAGTCATGACAAATTGGCCGCTTGTGCTTCAGACGCCATCTTTATTTAAAAAGCAGCTTGATTTTTCACTAAGTCCGTTTGCGAAACGGCGCGTCTGCGGCATAAATCTTGCTACCCCTCAAAAGCTTGAAACCACCGTTAACGCATGAGCCGTTCAAATTATGTGGGAGCCGATCAATTTCTTGGCCTCGCCATCATCGTCGTTTAGCTGCAAATACCTTTAATGAATTTCACGGCCTGCAAATCTCCTCAACAGCCGAAAGGTCGGCATTTGATTCTTCCCGCTGGCGAAGAAACGGGAAAACAGGGACGGAATACCAATAAGGGAACCTTGGGGATTGGGTTGTTTCTGGGTTGGATGATGCAAATACGCCTGCATGCCCAACTTCCCAAGAAGGCTTAACGGGATTACCTGTTCCTTTTTTATTTATTTATTTATTTATTGAAAAATATTAAATTTCGAGGAAACTTGAAGTTTACGAGGAACCGTCCCCCGAAAATAGCGCCCTAGTTATTGAATTACGTTAAGACTACTTTCGTCTGCGGAAAACAACATCCGTGTTGTGTGTCGTGTGATGAGCGAAGTCGGAAAGAGGGTACGGTGCGTGGGTAGGTCGCGGGCGGAGGGTAACTGCCCCTCTTACCTGCATGGGGCAAGTTCGGAAAACATTGTCAACAGTCCAAAACACTCCGAAATAGTGATTTTACAATTTTGGCAATGCTGAACTTAGATTAGCTAACTTTCCTTCTTAAGTATACTTACAGATATTCGTTGCCAAAAAAAAAAACCGCCGTAGTAAATATAAATCCACGAAACTGTAACCCTATCGAAGATCGTTAAATAAGCAAAACAAATTGCAAATTTAACGTTCTAGTAAACTTGCAGCAAGAACTGAACCCTTTTGTGTCACTCGTTGTTAAAATTAGAGCTTTTTTTTTGCATAAGGAGAAAATAAGAATTGTGTTTTGCGTGTCGACCACGCCAGTGATCAAAATGTACTCTACCGTTTCTGTTTTTTAGCTCTTAGTTTTTAGATTTTTTTTTTGTCAATCGTTATCAAAACAATCTTTCCTGATAAAATCATGTAGTTCCTTCAAACGAAGTAATTTCAGCTATTCGAGAATTTTCCTGTAGACGACACTTAGACTTGGCGAGACAAGACAATACGAGATCGAGACGATATGAAAGACGAGACCAATAAAAATGGAAACGGTCTAATTTACGTCCTCTTCTTCTCTGGTTTTTTCTCGGTAATCCATGGGGTCTTGGCCTGAGTACAAGCACATTTCGTGTCTCCCTTCTCTTCTCGAATGCACCTGGGTGGGATGCAGCATCCAGTCTCCGTTGCTGCAGTAATCACGCATTAAGATCAGAGATGGCAACAATTCAACCCGTGACGTCACACTTTCAACAGTTCAAGCCAAGACCACGCTCATGCTTGAAACCTATTAAACCATGTCATTTACAAGCCGTAACGCAAATAACATGGTTTAATTGGTTTCAAGCATCAGCTGTTGAAGATGGTCTTGGCTTGAACTGTTGAAAGTATGACGTCATGGAATGAATTGTTGCCATCACTGATCTTAATGCGTAATTACTGCAGCAACAGAGACCGGATGCTCCCGAGAGTTCTCGACTTGGACCACCAAGACCCGAATAGCCATTTTTGGCATTCCAGTCCCCGTCCCGATTCCGTGAAGATGTGTTTCAAGGACCATTTTCGGCTCAACAATTCGAAATTCAGCAGCTCAACCTCCTAATGGCCAGAGCAGTAGTGCAGTGGTAAAAAAAAAAATAAGTGGAGGAGGAGGAGCTGTATGTGGAGCTGTATGTGACAAAAAGTGTAATTTATTGCAATATTCCTGTGGGGAGCAAACACTTGTTTCTAGCAAGTTAGAAAACCCCTCCCTTCCATCCCGTTTAGCAACACCAGTGTAACACTTGGCATAGCTTCCACCTGAAAATATGTATCAACGTCTTACCCACCCCAACAATTGGATCCATTTTTTTTATTAATTAGTTTTTTACAAGCTGTCTTAAGTACTTAGAGGGCATAATGACCAGTGATTTTGAGAAAAAAAATTTCAAGTTGAAGTTAGAAAAATAATTTAATAAAATAATTTAGCGAAAATTAGTCCATTACATAACACTTTGTGATACTCCCCCGCTCCCCCATCAAAACAGATGGTAACACATTTACTCAACACTCCCTCCCCCACTCCTGGCGTTACGCAATTTGTGAATGTTGGTATGAATGAAAAGTAAATGGTAATTTCCTACTTATTAATGCCTAGGTCTCAGCTGAATGCATTATTATTATGAATACATTTTTCGCAGCAATTCAATGTTAAGGTAAAAAGCAGCGGCGGTGCAGGGCGAGGTGTCGAAGAGTGGACCCAAGTAAATCAGCGTGGGAACAAGGAGTTGGATACGTTAACAGAAGCGGTGGCCAGGCACATCCACACACAGTTCTGATTAAATAGTCAGCAAGGCAGGAACTCCATAGTGCATGTTACCAAGAATTGTTGAATACTGACAGTGAGTGGCTCCATACAGGTGCTGTGGTTCTGGTGCTGAAAAAATACGAGCATGCCTCTGTTGAGAATATAATTATTAGAGAGGGCGCATGGCTAGGGGCCACAGCCCCAATAAAGTGCACCATCACATCAGAGGCCGGCCCACCCCCCAAAAAAAAGTGACGGGGCAGCGCTCTCCCAGGAAGAAACGTGCAGGAGCGCCGCTCCTGTGCGCTTCTGTACGACTACACAACTGAACCAGAGAACATTAAGGCAACTCTCTTTCATGTCCGAGTCGACCAGTCCTGTGCAAGGCGAGCATTAAAACAACATCAACTTTAAAACTTGACCACTAACTGCGTCGGCTTCATTTTTGGAAAATGAGTTAGAAACTAGTTAATTTTGAAGTTTGTCCCCCACCTAAATCGCTGCTGTAGTGTGTTACACTACAATTTCTGGTGCATCGGCCGGTAATCGAACCCGGGCGCCAGCGTAGCAGGCGAACATTCTACTTCTAAATAAAATTAAGAAACTTGGCTGAGTCAAGTGACCAACGTGGCACAATAAAAAAACACTTCTTTTTTATTTTCGATCAATCAAGTTTAAATCTTTAAAAAAAAAAATCTTCACAAGTGGGCTGGTCAAATTACCTATACAGTACATTACCTTTTGGCGTATGAGACAGTCTTGCTAAGATCCTATGAATTTCCGATCAGAATTACCTAACAAAATTGTTTCATCTCATCTGCTGGCGCTATAACGACATCTGGGAGCGCGTTAAACCTCCACAGTCGTGCTAACAATAATTCGATGTTGGAAAGTCGAGACGAACCGTGATTAGTTAGGCTGTCTCGTTTCATCTCGTCTCGACTGAATCCACAGGAATACGTGACGACCGAGTATCGATATTCGATATCAAAATGAAAAAAAAAAAAGGTTCGAAAAAAATGGGAAGAAGGAAAAGGGAATTTGTTTCCTTTCCTGAAACGCTTCCGCAGCACAAAAGTAAGTGTTGGCAGTGGATGGCTGGACAACATCTGTTCCTAATTTGTTCTTTCCACAGAAACGGATGGTATTGCCAAAGAGAAAGTCTCTGCTTGGCTGCCCTTCGCTCTGTTTTATGTCTCACTTCAAAGAATTTGGGGAAGAGGGGTCGAGGAAAATAAGAAATTTACTTTCGCTCTTCGCTCCATTCTGGGTGGAAAATGGTTCCGTCTCACGTAGGGAATGTGAGTATTATAAGAATTCCTACCACTTAGGAAGTTGCTGCGAGATCTGCCGGTTCATCAAGTCTCGAGTTCTTCTATTCTACAAATTTTGGGAAATGAGTGTGCCATACTGGAAATTTTAAAGAGTTCACAGTTCGATTGTAACTGGATAACCAAGACGGCAGATGTCTACGAGATACTCGCCACCTGTCACACCAATTCGGTTTAGAATGTGACGTCAGTCCATCGCAACGGCGTAGCTTTCGTTTGGGTTAGGTTGCAGTTTATGATTGTAAATTAGTATTCAATTAAAATAAACTGAAAAAATAAATGGCTAGCACGAAGCATGTGAAAATGCTTATTACTGTCAACTACAGTTCACATTTGCAAAGTGAAAACCCGTTATGTAAACGAAAAATAACACTAAAAAGCAATAAGTACATTAAGAATAGGAATCACATACAAGCAAGAATATCATCGCTTATTAAAAAAAATAATAATAATATCGTGGTGCAGTGCTTTGTTAAAAAATAAATAAAAATATTATGAGCTTGAAGGAACATTTTCCTGTTTGCAAGAGGCTTAACTTCGGCTTGTTTTTTAATTCATTAAACGTCTTAACATTTTTCAAGTTATCAGGAAGGAACATATGATTTGCATAGTAGTTTTTATCAGATTTTTTTCGTAGCAGTTCCTCCAGAGTGGTGTAAGTAAAATTGATCTTCTCATTATTGTTACTATGTTTTAATTTATCATATTTCGTTCTCAGTGCAAAGTGTAACGTAGACGTTAAGGTCCTCAACATTCATTATCTAGACACACGCTATTGTGTCGCGCCAAGTTAGGCAACAATCATCACAACAAACATCACATCATTTCAATTGTCGAGGTTGTAAACCATTGTAGCGCGACGCCATAGCGGCAGTGTCTAACATCCTGAAGCAGACTTGAGCACATTTCAGCTATTTGAGGAAAAGTAGTAATGCGGTACAAAAGCTTAAATTGTGTTGAAATCAGAAGCAATGACCAACTGACAAAAATTAACTCGTGTAGCCAGCTAAGCTGCTTTCAATGCAAAATCTTACCCTCAATAACGATGCAAATGTGTAACTAGCTAGCTAATTCTAGTCCGCACATCCCCATGTTAATTTCCATAGGATGATTATTCGTCGACACCGAGATAACGGGAAGTTTTCCAGCTATGAAATTGGACGAATGGTTGCAGTACGATACGAACTGCGTACCTTTTATGGCTTGGAGCCTAGGGGTGTAACGGGGATGGCGCGTAAGTACGAAAATATTGTTATAATCATTGTTAGTATTGTTGGCATCGTCCCTCATTGGACGGCCAAACTTCCGACAATGACAACGTGTATACTGACGTGCGTGCCTAGACACACACTGGCGTAGCACGTTGCCAAACAACGTTGCCAAAGAAATTGTATTCACGTCCAATTCAGAAAAATAAACCAACTGTAAAAACAAAGCAAAATAAACAAGGGCAAAATCTGGTGAACTAACCGATTTCTTGTTGACGTGCCACTTTATTACACATCTGCACGGTAGTGGAGTTGAATGTAACACACAATTTAAAAAAAAAGGACTGGTATCATATCAAAAACCAAAACTGGTAAAAGGGGCCACCAAGTTCCGAATGGTTCGGCCCTTCAAAGGAGTGATATCAACACACCAAAACATTCGCCAAGTTAATCGCACCGAATAATACTTTGGACGTTAAATGAAAACT
>JAHWFP010257749.1:412-50315 GCA_023313725.1 Lithobius niger | reverse complement strand
CAATGTGAGCCATCGATTACGCGCTTCTGGGCATACGGCGAATCCTGGGCTGGCCGGAAGTCACGAATCCTAGGCTGAAAAGACTCTGATCATTTTCATCAGGTGACCGGAAGTGTATCATTACCTCCAATTTTATCAGGTGACCGGAAGTGGTATCGTAGCAACCCTCCTCCAGATCGACGAAAGCCGGGAAAAAAGGTAGTAAAAAGCACTTTTCCACCCTCCTCCAAATTGATGAAAAATGGAAGTACGCCATTACCCCCCACTTTTCATCAGGTGACCGGAAGTGCATCATTACCCCCGCTTTTATCAGGTGACCGGAAGTGGGGGGTATATAGCTGACTCAATATCGTATTTTACCCTACTAAATTTAACAGCAGATGCACTGTCTCGGCTTCCATTGCCTAATGATCAGGAATTCGAGGAAGCTGAGGAACAATACCATGTTCTTGAATTGGAAACAATATCTAATTTGCCAGTGCTTAATGACACGTTAGTTCACAAAAGTAAGCGAGATAAAATCTTATCTAAAGTCTATCGCTATGTTAATCGTGGTTGGCCTGCCGTTTGTGATGATCCCGACGTGCTTCCTTACTTCACGCGTCGCGGTGAACTCTCAATCGAAACTGATACTCTTTTCTGGGGTCATCGAATCGTCATTCCGTCAGTTTTACGTAAGCAGATACTTAAAGATCTTCACAGCGCACACCTAGGTATAGTTAAGTTAAAAAGCTTGGCTAGGGCGAAGGTGTGGGGGCCGAAAATCGATAGCGATATCGAAATGAAAGTTAAATCTTGCCACAATTGTCAGCAGTTCAAAGATGCGCAAGTTTCGGGCCCAAAACGTACATGGGAGTACCCGACCAAACCAAATTCCCGCTATCACGCCGAATTTTTTGGCCCGATGGATAACTATATGTTTTTTATACTTGTGGATGCTCATAGCAAAATACCATTCGTTCATAAAATGAAGAGCACCACGTCTGAAAAAGTTATCGAGATCCTAAATAACCGCATTGCCGAATACGGTTTATTCGATTCCTTTGTCAGCGACAATGGACCACAATTCACGAGTGAGGAATTTAAGAACTGGACTAAATTACACGGAATCCAGCATTTACGCGGCTCTGCTAACTCTGAGGCAAACGAACGGACAGGCAGAAATTTTTGTTAAGAATTTTAAACGCGTATATAAAAGCTCACGTTGTGACGGTTTGACGATCCAAGAAAGTATAAATGCCTACTTAACATCGAGTAGAATTACCGTAAGTTCGACCACCCAGAAAACACCAGCTAAATTATTCTTTAACCAAGAGCTTAAATCTAAAATAGACTTGCTGTACCCTGACCCAGCGTCAATCGTTAAAAGGAGTCAGCAAAAGCAAGTTGAAAGCACTAAGCATCGTGTGTCTAAACACTATAGCGTTGGAGACACGGAGTGGTACCGTGACTTTAGTCGAACCAACTCAAGACTATGGTCTAGTGGGGTCGTAAAATCTAGAATGCCTCACCTAATATACGAAGTCATATACTTAATGACGAGCAGAAGGTTGTAGCCAAACATCGTGACCAGCTTCGAGCCAGGTTAATTTCTGAGTTATCTGAAGATTGTACTCAAAATGCGGCAATTCCAACAGTTTGCAGAGAGAATTCTAACATGAATAAATTACACAAGAGTGCAGATTTTCAGAAACACGTCTGCAAGCGAAATTCGATTGGTTTCCCGAGTTCAGTTGACACGTTAGCTGAATTGACCAACCAACGTCGGAAATCGAAGGGCCAATCCAGAAGAAGTTCAGTCGCTATGCCAACTTTGACCAATGAACGAGACGTGCAACCAAAATCAACTGATCCGCAAGGGCAAAATGTCACGTGCGTACGCAATCAGGCAAAATCACCCGTTTTGACAGTCAGCGAGTCCGATGACGTCATTGATTCCGAAAGCGTTATCGATGATGAGGTTTCCGCCTTGGCACAAAATTACAGCGCTCCAGAGATTAGAGTGTCAGTTGGCGAAGCACCTCCGATACTTGCTTAGGGTGTCACCACCTAAAGCTAGCACATCGGAAGTCTCTGTCAAAAACGAAGTCCAAAAAGCGTAAAAGTGCGCCATCTGTTGATGCTTCTGCGCACTCTAATCCAAAAACAACTGAATGTCCAAAGAGAATCCGTCGAGCTCCGGACAAGCTCGCTATCTACGACACATCATCAAATTAAAACAATATCAAACCATTTTTTTTTTGACAGACTAATCTTTATGTTTGTTTTAGGTTGTTCGTGTGGGAAATGGATCTTACGGTTTTAAAATGTTCCTTTAAATAGGAAAAGTGTCGCGTTCACGTTATTTGTATTTGAAAATAATCGTATTTTTAAATTGTTCACGTGAGTGAAACGTGTTGTTTTCGTTATCCGTGTGGAAAACTGATTCCACGGTTTTAAAACTTTGTTCTTTTTCTATTTTCATGTTTCCGCTGCACAACGACCAACCTATTCTGAGCACAAATAGGCTCGTGTGCAGAAATAACCATTCAGGACGAGTGTTCGTCCGACAAATTCAACTTTAGCTTTAATTGCCATACCCATCATCACGATTGTTGAAGCCGTTGAAATCTAAAAACCAAAAAGGAAACTCAACTAAATGGATTCAAGAATCAAACCAAACCAGATTCAACACTATTCAAATACAAGGGTCGTAAGAAACGAGTTTTCAAGTTTCTTTGAATTTAAAGCATTTTTGTTTTGTTTAAATAAGGGGGGTTTAGCTTTCGCAAGTGCAGCTTTATTTTCTTTTCAGAAAGCGAAACATTTTTCTTCCTCTCTCAACAGATAAAAATTAGAGTGACTAAAAATCTAATGACAATACTTGTTTTTTTTCAGTAGTATTAGATTTTTTTTTTAGTGAGTTTTATTGTGGTGGCTTGTCGTCACTTGTGTGCAAGCCACACTGGGAGGGTAGCTTCCTCAAATGTTAACCTTCACAGCTGACCTTAACACCTCCCACAGTTGCCATAATCTATCCATGCATGTCGCACCATACATATCATGTGACCCAATGTCACATGACATTTGCTATATAAAGAATTGTATACAAGTTAATAAACGTTTATTGCCAGTTTAGTCTGTCCTTTCATTCAGTGTGAACATCATGTCTAATTAGAACCCACGGTTCCAGTGGGAACATTACAATTCTTGTATTTTAAAATCACAATTTGTAATTTTCTAGACTAGTGTCTTATAATTTTGCTTCGGCGATCTATTGGAATAATTAATTTTAATTTTTATCGCATTAGTCTATTAGATTGTAGATCTCATGCTAATTATTAGAAAATTAGTAGATGTACACACAGAGATGAAATGTCATGATTATTGTACGCGCGCATTGCATCATTTAGTGACGGGTCGTTCTTAAATATAGTTAACAATATTCAACAGAAAATCTCCTAGACGCCACATTTTAAAACGTTTTTTTTAGCAAGGGAAAGACTAACGGTAAGTAAATAGACCTTTGGGGCTGTACTTGATGTGGAGGATCGAGAAACATGGCGCTGGGAGGTATATCCCTTTAAAGAATTTATTTCCTGAAACTGCATGGGTGCTCCAAAGTATTATCAACTAAAACTTCATCTATGAATTATAGTGGTGTCTCACAATCCATAAAATGTTTAAAAAGCCTCTACAGTTTTTTTTAATTAGCCTTAAAAGTTACTTCGACAAAACGTTTTCTAGCAAATTAAAACACCCGTACCTCTAAACTGCAAGATTGCTGCAACAGTGAAAATTCATTTTTGACAGTGTGTATGATACAACACTACTACACTACTTATGCAACAAAATTTTCACAGACAATGGTTTATCTGTATAAGCTGAAGTAAATGTAAATGTCGTCCCAGTAAATGTTTTCTTCATCTTCATCATGCTCTCTCAGCCATATCTGAACTACTGCAGCCTAACTTGGGTGAATACTAGCAAAACAAATTAACTTCAGACGCTTAAAAAATGAGATGTTTGATCAATACTTCATCGACTGTCTAAACAACACAGTCCACCACTTTTCACCAAATTAAAAATCCTTCTTGTTCAGAATCTAATAGAGTATAAGTAGGTATTTTTGCCTACAAAAATCCGAATTTAATTATATACAATCGTGAAATCCACCAATGTAACACCAGATTGGTTGGTAGACCTCATCAAGCGTCCCACACGACAAATAAGCACAAATTACTTGTTAAGGGCCAAATTGGTAGTGTTTGGGATGCAGTTCCTAACGACATTAAGGCAAGTGTCTGTCTTCCTTCATTTAGAAGAAAATAGTTGCGTGGATAAGCTTGCTCTCCTTCCTTTGTTCACTTTCACATTTGAGTATTTTCATCTGTACTCTTAATTTTCCTGCTTTTCATTGTCCAGGCATTTGTGATACTTTTCGATATTGTTATTTTTTGTTGTATATTTTTTGGCTTTCAAAAAAAAACCATGGCCTCAGAGCCGGAGCAAGGCGTTCGAGCGCCCGGGGCCAGTAGCCTTTTGAGCGCCCCCTTTGTCGCTATTATACAGCAGATTGATACCTCCCCTCCCCCACGCCTCTTCCCAAATCTACCCAAATGAACGGTGTCACAGAGATAATGCTAACACACTGAAAACACACGAATCATGAAGGGGTGAGGTGGGTAGGCATGAGACAAAAATATTTATCTACGCATGAAGGATTACAATAATTGTATTTAGGTCATGATAGAGCTGCCCTCTGACTGGCAAAAAAAAACTAACAAGAACATGAATATGGCAACAAATATTTAACTATCGATTCGGAATTCGGGTACTGTTCACAATAAAAATGTTAAGCATTAAAAAAGGAGGAAGTGAACTTTTAATTGTGGACTTCATACAAATTGTGGATTTCATACAGCCGGCATATTGGATGATTTTCCAACGTGATGGCTGTGTGACGTCCACTGTTTGTGGCAGCTCCAACTTTTTTTTTTTAGTGTTTTACCATTTTTATTGTGAACAAGTACCAAATACCTGGTCGAAAAATTAAGGATTTATTGCCAAATTCATCCAAAGAAATTCTATATTAAGAATCATTCTTTTCTTAGTATCCAAAGGGTGCAGGGTGCCTATATACTGCTGCAACTCACAAACTAGTTTTTCAAGAACAACTGCATTTAACCTTAGCTTCGCCAAAAGAGCATTTATTAAAAGTTCAACTTTTTTTTTTGGAGGTGGGCAGAATTTTCGGCGCTCTTTCACCTTTCGGCGCCTGGGGCGGCGGCCCCCTTCGCCCCCCTCTTGCTCCAGCACTGCATGGCCTTATGGCTTTCATCGACAGTTGTACAATGTGAGATGAAATAATGCCAATCATTCATTCATACGGCGATAGTTCCACTTTAAAAGTAGCCTCCGCAAGTAATGGCTAGGAAAAAAACAGTGAAAAAAAAAAGTTGGCCGACACATTTTCGAATACAAAATGGAAAGGACCTGAATTTGGGAAGCTGGAAAACGATGGACAGTTTTGGAAAAGATGTACATTATATGCAGAAAAAAGCATATCTTCATGAAATACTATAAGTATGGTGGGAAATGTATATCCGGCTGTAACAAGGACGAAACATGAATTATTTTGTTGTCCTTTCGTTAGGCAACCGCACGTGGTAGATTATGTGTCAGGAAGCTCACAATAAAAGCTGACTATTTAACTGTTAATAAAGAAGGGTGTTATGTAATGCTGTGAAGTAATGCAACGAACATCTAAGCAGAATTTGCACAAATTTGTCATTTAAAAACGTCATAGACAATACATCGTCAGAAGATTCGAACACTTGTGGTGGTTAGACTAGTAGGCATACTTAGTAGGAGCCTATTCATGGAATGTGGTTGTGGTCTCGGTCGTGCGTAATTTCAGGAAAATACTGTGGTCGAAACAACGATCTATACACAACAGATAGCGATTCTTGACCAGTGGCATTAGACGGGAGGCTATTTTGGGGGATTTCTTGGAAAACGTCTATAGTGTCTTAATACTGGGAATTGATCCGTTACTTTCGGTATTTCTGAATAGCTGCAGAATTCTCAATATTTGTGGGCTTTCGAGTGTAGGCGTGCTGTGAGTGTAAGGTACAAATACGACCACACAACCGTCACCTATACAAAATAATCTTGAACGTTAGTCATCTTCATGAACGTCTCTGTGGATCAACTGGCATCATGGATATTGTTATAGTTGATGTTTTTTATTTTACTGTATTCAACCATTGGGTTAACGATATTCTTACAGTTTACATTAGACATAGTGACGCAACTGTAGGGGACCATTCACAAAGTACATCATGCTCCGAAGGGCGCGGGTCAGTTCAGTGTGACAAAAAGTGACATGGGGGAGGGGGGGTTTCAAAAATGTGACGTCACATTTTTAGTTTTCATATAAAAAAAATGTAATATTCTAACTGTACATTGACGTGCTCAGGTGTCAGGAAAGTCAGGAGCTGTAAAACTGCTTCTGGTTGAACCTGTCAGTATTCTAGGAATTAAAGTGGCACTGTCACCGAATGAAAGTCTGCAGAATAAAGCACCATCTAGCGCTATCTAGAATTATCAGCACTTGATTGCATCAGGCGGAGGAATACAGAAGCCATATTCTTTCAACGAAACAAACAAGCCACGTGCCTTGTGGAATGTAATGTATAGCTCATTCTGAATGTTAGGTTGGGAAGGTTTTAATTGAAGTTTTTCTCTTCAACCAGTTTTTCCATCCACAATACGACATGTCATTAATGCCTAGGAGAGCTGAAATGGAGAAAATATCAGTGAGATTGCCTCAATACATTCCTAAAGTGTGCATGGCTTAGAGACGTCACTATCTGACGTCATAACATTGATTCTGGGAAGCTTTGGCTCAACGTTTCGCAGAGGTACTGAGTTAAGGTTGTACTACAGTATAGGCCGGATCTTAGAGGAAACAAGCACATGCGACTAATTTGTACGGTATGGACGCCAAAAAAACCACTGCCTCGATTGATTTGTACTATCGCCGAGGACATTAGTTACAGCCCAAAAGAATGCCAACTGAAATACTACGTCTCTTTTCCTTAAAACGCTTTCCGGATACAAGAATATGCTGGTGTATTTACATTTTACTTTAAAACTTTGTGATGGCAGTGTGATAACTTAAATTTTGTACTCACAACCAAATGTAGGCTATACTTACAATAGGTTTTAAAGCTAATAAAAATTTGTCAAGGAAAACTACGCAGAATTAACCGCAAAATAGATGTTGCGTTACGTCTAAAAACTAAGCTCTACCAGCTGTCTGTACTGCCGAATATAACTATCGCTTAGCTACTTCCTCGGCAGTATTGCTGCGTAGTCCTGATTCTGGCCTTGCAGCCCCTCCCCCCACCCTCTGCATTCTAGAATAGAAGCACCCCGGAAATGTGCTCGTGCTCTTGTCGATTGTGGCATGTGAACGATCCTATAGGTAAATCCGAGCAAAATTTTCCCTCTCCATCCAGAGATAACCTTAGCAGTTGAACAGAACGTTAATTCGACTGTTTCCATTTCTTTTTCCTTTATTTGTGGCTTCTCATTTTAAACTGGCTCATGGCAGATAAAATAAGCTGTTTTTAAAGTTTTGCGCAGGTCCACAAAATTGTATTCCCAAAAAAAAAAATTTGGACCGGGGGGGGGGGTGAGGGTAGGGTTACGTACTTTTTCAGGGGGGTATGAGTAGGTGTGACAAATGTGACATGGGGGAGGGAGTGGGTCAAAATTGGCCAAAAAAAGCGTGACATACTTTATGAATGGTCCCTAGGCTGTAAGCTACGTAATAATAATCCAGTTGTGGTGTTTTGTTTAATATTGTTAAACTTTTCCCGTGTGATGCAATGTCCGGGATAGAATTTTTTTTGTCTACAACGAACTTGGAAAAAAATTTGGACATTTATAGTTTCTTCAATTCAGTTTCGGATTTTGCCATCAATAAGTTAAAGAACTCCATTTCATTAGTTTTAGAGTGAATAACCACTGCAATGATTTACAGCACCAGAATATTTCAATAAATTGCAGGTCTGCATAAAGAATCACTGGACTAGGCACAGGGAGTGTTACCACTACCAAGCCATGGAAGATATCAGAATTATAGTAAGGACCCATGACGTGAGGACCAGCTACAGTAGCGACATCGTGAGGATACATAGTGCTATGTGTGAAGTCAAGAGGACAAAGTGAAGTGTGCTTCAGGAGCAGATTCAATGGACAGCCTTGCCTTCAGGTATGTTGCAACATATTTAGGGAGTATTGTGTGTGATAGTTTTGTAGATAGGGGTGTGCTTACTGGTAGCAGTAGGTCAGCTAGTAAAATGATGAATAATGAGTGTATTTTAATTTTTGTGCTTGCAAGAAAGGTGAGCGCAATTATCTTAAAACTAGTAGCGCAAATTGCATAAGTTGTGCTTATGTTAGGGAACGCTACTACTGATTAGGAGATTATACGGCCAGTGTGTTAGGGAGTGCTACTACACGCAGTCATATACAGGTTACTGCTACTCCAGAGCTCAAGTTGGGGCTTCGATCAGGTGTCCAGTGTGATACAGGTTGGCTCTGCATTGTAGGGTGCATCAGATAGACATTCTGATCTAGTGCATAGGAATGCACATTGTCAAGAGGAGAACAAGACTTGTGCTACGTCATGGGTGGAAGCTGTGCACCAAGCAGGGCACAGTTGTCAGCAGCAGATGACAGTGGCCTCATCACCAGTACAAATACGTCCTCACAGGACCAATAATTTACTTTTAAACCAGCGTGACATGATGTCTGCTGTGGCATGGGAAAAGGCCCGACGCTGTGCTACCAGTTGTCACAACCAACAATTAAAGAATGCTCACCACCAAGTTTAGATAATTAGATGATATGTGATTACGTTGTGAAGAACTACACCTACCTGCCCAAATACATCGTGTAAATCTCTCGTAATTCCTGATTGTTAGGGTTTACGAAGATAACAGAGGTACGTAATAATAAATTCGTACCGGCCGGCGCTAATGCAATCATTACTAACTACAGCACATAAAAGCAATAATGAGCAAAGTAAGGTAGTCCACACAAGATATTAAAGCTATTTAATTCGATTATTTGGGGTTAGGGTTATCCCACCGTTAATTCAAGTTAAACCTTCAATAACTAATGTCAAAGCACTCTAAATTAACTGGGGCTAATGGCAATAAATAAAGGGGCTCTTATAGTAAGATGCGCCCTTTCCAAACACTAACCCGAACTTAGTCTCTAAAGGAGGGAAGCTCCTTCAAAATTCGGCTAAGTCCGAGATCGTCGTTATTACTTAACTCTAAACAATGCTGTGGGAATTCCGGCTCCAAGGGCTCAGTGGCTGCTAGCAATTGACGTCCAAAAAGTCGGGGAGTGAGAGAGAAAATCTGCAGGACCCTGGGTTTTAAAGGGGGCCTGCATCCTGCTCCTTTGTGTAGCAGACCATGTGCGATTGGATGCTGAGGATGAGGGAGGAGCTGATTGGTTTAGGAGCCGGACCACTGATGTTGACAGAGTATCTGGATGGGCCCACATGTGGCAGCAATTAAAAGTGCATGAGGCAGAGGCCAAGTGCACTGAGTATCGTCTGTTAACCTAAGCTAATGTTATTCTGATAATAATAAATGGACGTTGTAAGGCTGTTGCTGAGTAAGTTAATGTTACATCGGTAAGAAGTATCGGTTGTGTAACGTTAGTTACTGATACCGATACCGATTACCGATACCGATATTTTATATCGGAAAGTGCTAATTCTTAAAATAATTACAACGCCCTTTCCGAAATAAGGTCGACTACTCGTTACTTGGGGTAACGATCTATCTCCTTAAAGTTTTTAATTTTAATTTAGTACTTTGATTAACTTATTCCGTAATATGATTCTACTTACTGGCGTTTGCTGGAGTAAACTTCCCACTAAGTTTCCCAGTAAACTTCACAATACGAGGAAAAACGTCTCAGGTTATGCTAAGAATCCCCTTAATTTTATAATCTTTAAGTTTTCCGTGAGTAAAAGACCTCATATAGCAAACCTCAGATTTTCGAATACATATTCGGAATCCTATTTTTCTATTGGGGTGGAATGATTGTTAAGTGGGCCTAGTTGTTGGTCGATGAAACTATGGGTTAGAATTTTCCGAGTTCTTTGAAGAGTTCTCATGCAAAACCATTTTTTTTTTCGAGGGGGGGGGTTGAGTGCTGATACTGTATTATTTTCATACTTACTGTGGTAGTACATATTTTCATGAGTTACACATTTCAGACATTTTCTTTTACAATACTGTATGATATTTGATTTCATGATAATAATCGAATTTCTGACCTGTATAACAATTTTCGGTCAATAAAGTTTTCAATAACGACTGTGTTACAATTTCTTTTCTTAACTAGGTGTCGTGTCTTAAATCTATCATGCAGCTTCCGTCTCATAATTTTATTTCAATGGGAGAATCAGGAGTATTTAACTTAAAAAAAATTCATTCATTTCGTAGTGTCCATGCGTTTTTGGTTCACTTCTTAAGTTTTAAAGTGTTCTGTTTTGTTCACATTGTCCATCGTACTTTCGCGAGTTCCTCTGACTGATTTCAGTGTGGTGAAGTCCTTGTTGTTTTGAATTACTAAACCAGTTGAATTGTTCATGAGCTCATGATGAAGGGATTGAGTCCTCACTTGTGGCATACCTATCACTTATTGATCCGCTGATCACTTATTAATAGGTCTATCACTTATTGATACGCCTCTCACTTATTGATGCACTTCTTCACTCATTGATGCACATATCACTTATTCATATACTTATCACTTATACATGCGCTTCTCACTCATTGATGCACATATCACTTATTGATCTACTTATCACTTATAGAAGCACATGTCACTTATTGATATACTTATCACTCATTGATGTACATATCACTTATTGATATACTTATCCCTCATGGATTTGCCAATCACTGATTGATGCCCATATCGCTCATCGATCTTCCTTCTGTCTCTGAAACAACAGAAAAAAAATTCGGGTGTAATCTGTTTTGGCTAATCTTTCGCTCCTATATATGCAGTTATAACGATTCGTGGTATAACGATACTGCTTGTGGTATTTCGAAACTTATCCTGCAATAAAATTTTCGTTATTTAACTTGCGTCGTGACTTATACACGTTTCCTGATAATCTGTTTTCGACTCGGTTTCACTTTCGCTTCGCCTGGGAGACTGTGGCGACGATTAGCTCGTGGCGCCATCTCGTAACGTGAAGGCGAAAATTGTTCGTTTCTTAGAGGCACCTCCCAGGAATACATTGCCCCAGTGGGAGTTGCCATTGTTCGGCCACAACGGTTTTGCTGCTAATTGATGCACATAATTAAATCCTTACACTATTTAATTTATGTCATCGCTAGATGAGGTTTGGGAACTGTTTACCGTTTGTTTGTCGGATTTTTTTGTTGTTTTATACACCATTTCGTAGAAATAATTTTTCCCGTCCAAAATTAATTTGATCGGTTATGCGCAAGGAGTGGCTGAATGGTTCCTCTGACTCCTTAGTGTCTACACAACGCGGGGGAGGAATGCGGCAGGGGGGTTGGGGTGAGAGGGTAGGAAAATTTTCTTTTCCAATTTCCTGGATTTTTGGCGCGATTTTCTCAGTTGATCGCTGAACTTGTTGAAGATGGATGCCCCCGCAACCCATGTCACTCGCTGTGGTGGATGCGACCGACATTTCTTTGTGCACGGGGTGGTGGATCCCCTGTGTCCAGGACTGCTGCGGGAGCTGTGGGTAAGTGTCTAGTCACTTAGCTGGCTAATCTAGTTTTTTATTTATTTATGGCTGATTTTGTTTAGTTTTCCCTCTGGATGGAGACGATCGAAAAGTTTTTTTTTTGTTCGAGTTGAAAAGGAAAATTTTTGTCTAGGCCTACTGGAAAGTAGCGTCTATTGATTTTAAGTTGCTTTCCGTTACTAATTCGTTACGCTTAATGTACTAGTAATACTTAGATGAACGTGATGCTTATTTTTATGTAAGTTCTACGGAATTTTTTGATCGTTTTCGTCTCAGAAGAGTTTTCGAGATGTCCGGATTTTTGTGGCCGCGTGTCGTTGTTTGCCGAACGATCGCAATTTTTTAACATTATTTTACGGCTAAGTGTTAATGGTTAATGGCTCGTTAAGTAAATCAATTTCGTTTAGAAGGGTGTGTACTTGATTTCGGTCCTTCTTTTATTAACGTGGAATGTGCGTTCCGTAATGGTACAAAATTTTACGATGTGAATTGTTTAACCAGAAAAAGTGGCTATTACTTGTAGAAAAAGCGCTGTTTTGCTTTGCGTAATTTTGTTTTAATTCGAGACTGATTTGCTTAACTGCTGTTATTTATCGTGAAGTGTGTGTTGGGGGAGGGGGGGATTTTGGGTTATGGTAAGGGGACAAGGGTGCGGAAGGGTGTGGGTGGGGGGGTGGAGTATTGTTTTGGACTGTTGTCTATAGAATAGAGTAGTGACCGAGGTCTATAGATGTCAACTTTCGGGCAATTATTTGAATGGTTAAGTTGTTCGAAACAAAGAATTTTCGCATGACCTGTAAGGTGTGGGGGGGGGGATGTAGAATTTTGGACAATTTTCTTGGTTCGCTGGGTTTGTTAACCGAAAGCGTTAAGTTTTGTCTAAAGTCAAAACTGTGTGCATGTCCTGTAAAACGGGGGGGGGGGGATGATGCGGACCCAGTGCGTCTTATGCTTAAAGTCCTTCTAGCCAAATTATTTATACTGCGGTTTGGATTTCTTCTCCAGTACTAGTTTTCAATTAGCTGATGTTGGCTATTGACACTTTAAGTTTCTTTTCGTTTTTTTTTTTGAAAGGAGAATTCCTTCAATTTATTTATGTTCGAAAAAGGTTGGTTATTTTTCTATTGCTTAGTTTGATTGGAACGCTCATGACGCAATGTTTCGTAAAGGTGGAAGGGGGGGGGTGGTTAGTTATTAGTCTAAAATTTTCTCGAGTCCTGAATTCGTTTGGTCCTGTGGTTATGGTTTCTAGGCTGTTACCAGCGTAATTACTTTTCGGAATGTTTACATTCTGCTAATTTCACGTTATTTTAACTTGTTTTTACTTTTATTTTTCTAGCTTGCGCCTGCGAGTCCCACTCCTCCCGTCGGTGTTGATTTGGTGACCGACGAGGAGGAGGGGGTGATGGAGGAGGGAGAAGGAGGGACGGAGATTAAGGAGGTGGTGGTGCCGGAGCCGGATGTCCGGTTCCTGGAGGAGATAATTTTGGTTCCGGACGTCGGTCCTGTCCTGGAGCCCCCCCGCAGAAGTTGTGGAGCCCCCGCGGAAGTTGTGGAGCCTCGTGTGACCTACCTGCGCTCTGGCCACCCCTGGTACAGGGACTAGGGTGTTCTTCGGAGATATCCCTTTGCATATGTATTTATACTTTTATAAATTGCTTTCTTTTAATGCTTGCTCCTTTTTTTTTTTTTTTTTGTATTCATTTTAACTTATAGTGATGATTTTCCGAATTTTCGTTTGACGTGTCCAACGAAAATCCGGACTGTGATTTATTCATTCGGTAAGGCTTATTTCCTTAGGTAACTCCGACTTTTAGGATTTAGGTGACCGTACTTACTATAGGTAGCCGTTACTGCTATAGGCGGCTGTGGTTGATATAAGCTATTGTGGCCAGAGCTCCTAGATGGCCTTAGCGAAGATATCTCAATTGATTTTTTTTTGAGCTTGCGTTTGAGCGTGCAACGTCGACTGACTCCGACTATTTGATACGTTAGCAATAATTTACGATTGCCATCCGTACATATTTTTAGCGTGCACTGCTACTTAAGTTTACCAAGGTTAATCGTACGTAGTTTTCAGGGATTATTTCTACGTTGTTGTGTACGATTTTCGCTGGTATTGTGAGGCTGACTAGGTAAGTTCTTTGTCCGCCATTTTCCGGGTTGGAATTTCGCATCGTGCCGTTTTTGTTTTACGTTCTTACAGCACTTGAACTGAACCATCAAGGTAATTCTGTTTGCTGAATTCTTAATTCGTTACGAAAATCTTGCCTTAATGCAATTTTCAAATGCTTGGACGCGAATGTCTTACGTTCATTTCTCGTAAATTTGCTTGACCATCCGTTTTACGTAGTGCTATGCCACGTGATAGCCTAACTGACGTAACTTTGGATTTTCCGTCCTTAGCATAATTTTCTTAAAGGCTGTGTCTCAGGTCCCGGTGACGGGATCCAGTTTATAAAGACTCAGGTCCCGGAGAATTCATTGAAAACTGGGCCTTCAGCGTGTTAAAGTGAACCTAACCAACGTAACCTAACCTAACCTAACCTAACCTAACTAATCCTAACCAAAAATAATACAAGTTTGCCTAAAAACTACGGTTTTTTTGTTTGCCGGGATCCACACACGCAGAACTCAGGTCCCGGCAACGCGTCCAAATAGGCTTGAAACAGTTACAGCCCAACCGGGACTAGAGACACTGCGTTTCTTTAAAGTTATTACTTAATTTCCTTCGAGTGTGCGCAATTCCAATCCGTCTAATCGTCGGAACTGAACACAAAATCCTTCGTAAAACCAAAATTGCCGACTGATCGTCGATTTGGATCTGATGTGCGTCGCTCGTCCCGCACACTTCATATTTGTATGTTTTCTTTCCGCCGGGGAAGCGTGAAAAAGCTTAAAGTTATACCTCATTTTACCAATAAATACACAAAATGATTCATGTTGACACCTAAAGGGTAATTTTACGATAAGCACGCAACTTATTAATGTTTTATGAAGAAAATTTGGATTTCTACGGAGCTGCACCGGATCCTTCACATTTGTACGTTTCACCTCCATTGTCAAGGTAGGTTCGTGCAGAGCTGTGACACTCGTTTGCTGACAACATTGGAGTTTTTTCCTGTCATGCTGTCGACAAGATGGATTTTCCTGCGTTATCGTTACTCATTTATTTGTTGATTATTGCCAATTTGCTATAATTTTTCGGCAATTTATGCGAATACGGAAATTGGGTATTTGCTTATTACCGGTGTCGGCAACGTCCCACTTAACACGTTTCTCTCGCTACGTATAGCGACTGTCGTGCTAATTTTGACATTGTGAAATCGGTTTTGGCAATTAGTATGCACTTCATAGCTATAACTACTTTTATATGTGTGAATTTCACTAGTTAATTTCTGTGTACTACGTGATTAATTATAGCTGAACGAATTCCTCGTTCGGTGAATCTTAATGCGATCTTGAACGCTTAACCGCGCTCATCACATTTGTTCGACATTTCTCCCGTGTGAGGATGATTGGGGGGGGGGGGGGCATGAATCCGGGTTAGCTACTCGTGATCCTGCACCAATGCTTGATAGAAATTACGCTTACGCCTAATTTCTAGGGGATTAGTGCTGGAACGAGTCAGATAACCGTGGCTTGGGCGTAACTTACGCTTTTCTACCAATTCTTGTTCCTTAAGTCTTAAACGTTTCTGCAACGTCGCAGACGTGCGAGGTTCGGGAAGCTTACGTTTTCGATAACCTGCTCCGTCGGCTGGAGTGGTGGGTGGCTGGGGGTAAGCTTGACGAGGGGGTCAAGCTGGGGGTTAGCTTGTAGTGGAGGGGTAAGCTTTTGCTGTGGGTGCAAGCAAGGTGCATCAATTTCTGCGGCGTGGTCGGATGGGTCGAGGTGTAGTTTGGAAATCAAATCACGGATTTCCTGTTCGGATTCGTTCAATCCTCCATTCTGGATTTCTGCTAAATCCAGGTCGTCGGGCGTTGAGAAAGGCTGAATTGGATTTCTTGCACGCATGAAGTAAGGCCGGCAGTGGTTGACGTGTACTCTGACAATCTTGAAGGGGTCCAGGTAGTGCACTGCTCTCACTATGACTGGATTTATGAATTCTATCAGCCTGTATGGTCCAACCCACACTTTCTGAAGCTTACTGGAGATTTCTTCGATCTTCACGAAGGATTTGATTAATAAATAATCGTCTGTCAAGAATCTGTAGGGGCGTGCTGTCTTGTTGTAGAAGTTTTGAAGACGTTGAGTTGCTATAGCATTCTACTGACGCACCACCTCGAATGCATTCAACAGTTTCGTTTCCAGCCTGACTACTGTATCGTCGCTGTTGTAAATTTTTCTTACAGGTTCGAAGATTAGGCTGCTGGGGATCCTGAATTCTACGCCGAAGTGGAGTAGGTGGGGTGATAACAACGTAGAGCTGTGGGGGGTAGAATTCAAGGCAATGCAGACTGCCTGTAGGTTGTCGTCCCATGAGTGTGGATCGTCTGCTACAATCTTCCTTAAAACTGTTTGTACAGAGTTGTTCCAGATCTCTACGCCTCCTCCAGCCCAAGAAGCGTAGGGGGTGAAGTTTATTTGCTTCACGTTGAATAAATTGCATAATTCTGCACTAACTTTAGAGCAAAATTCGCCTCCGAGGTCGGAGCGGAGCACCCTGGGGGGTGAGAATCGTGCGAAAAGCTTGGTGTATAGCTTCCTAGCTACAGTTTCGGCTCGTTTGTCGGGAATCCCAAAAGCAATGATGTAGCGACTGAAGTCATATACGAGCGTCATCACGTAGGTGTTATTCTTGTGGGTAGTGTTTAGTTTTCCTATCAAATCCATAGACCAGCTCTCCCCTGGTCTCTGTAGAGGCTTGTAGGCTCTGAGTGTTGCTTTATATGGTTTGTTGGGGCGATTATACTGCTGGCAGATGAGGCATGTCTTCACGTAGTAATCTATGTCTCTGATCATGGTGGGCCAATAGCAATGCAGCTGAATGAGCTTTAGGGTGCTCTTAGCTGCTCGGTGGCCAGCTGCGGGGGATGAGTGGTAGTCACGAATACAGAAATTTACCAGGGCCTCTGGGATGCAAACTTGGGCTATATCTTCCAATCTTCCTTGTGAGGGGTCTTTTAGCCATGTTCTGTACAGCATGCCATCGAAATCCTTGTAGTAGATATTCCTTTTATTACTGGCGTCGATGACGTCAGCTGGCTCGTCGTCTTTGATGCTGCGCCAAATCCTGCCGAAATAGTCGTCTGCTTTCTGCTCCGCTACTACGTGGCTTCGAGTCCAGTCAGGGAACTGTGAGTCCAGTACGCAGACTGGTATCTGTACTCGAGATAGAGCATCACTCACAGGTATAAGCTTGCCAGGCCTATGTTGAATTTCGAAGTCGTACTCCCTTAGCCTTGTGAGAATCCTCTCTAGTTTAGGAGATAACCCACTACTGTTGTACAAAAAAAATAATGCCATGTGGTCCGTCGCCAAAAAAAGGATTTACCAATGAGGAAGGTGCGAAAGGTTTCACAGGCATGTACTGCTACTAAAATCTCTTTCACAGTGGTGCTTTTCTTTTTCTCAGCTGGCGTTAAGGTTCTTGAAGTATAGGCTAAGGGGTAGGTTATGCCGTCATGTACTTGTGTGAGGCAGCCGCCGAGCGCTACGACGCTACCATCCGCCTCGACGTAGAAAGGTTTAGAAAAATCCGGGTGGCGTAGGGTAGCTGCGTTTACCATAGCCTTTTTCAAACCCTTGAATGCGTCGTCTGCTTCCTTGTCCCATATGAACTTCGTATTCTTCTTGGTTAGCTTGGTAAGGCCCATTGAGTAAGCTGAGAAGGAGGGAATGTGTCGGCGAAAAAATCCGCACATTCCAATGAATCTACGTATTTCTTTAACGTTTTTAGGCTGTGGGAAGAGTTCCATGGCTTTTATCTTGTCTTTGTCTGGTTGCACACCCTCTTCGTTAACGATGAATCCGAGAAACTTGACTTGTTTCGCAGCGAAAATGCATTTTTCGGGGCTGAGTTTCGTTTTCGATTTCTCGACGAGTGAGAGGGCCTTGTCTACATGAAGCAGGTGTGTTCGGAAATTTAAGGAGCTGAGGAGCACGTCGTCAAGGTAGATTGTACAGTAGGCTCCTAAAATCTCTGCGAAAATCTGCTGGGCGCAGAATTGGAAGTGAGCGGGCGCTACTTTCAAACCCATTGGAAGTTTTGAAAAGCAATAAACCTTGTTGGCGCTTTGAAACGCTGTTTTTTCCATAGATGACTCGGCTAGCCTCAGCTGAAAAAATCCCATGCGAAAATCTAGCTTGGAGAAGTATTTGGCGCCGTTGAGATTTGCTAGTGCTTTGCTGATTATGGGTAGTGGTACGGAAACTGATTCAGTGATTGCGTTGAGACCGCGTAGGTCCACTACCACCCTATATCCTTCAGGCCTTTTTTTTATGAGAAGACATGGGCTGAGCCATGCTGATTTGCATTCCTTAATTACCCCAATACTGACTAGTTCTTCTAAATACTTGTCCAAAATTTCCCGTTGATGGAAGGGCACCCTGTAAATCTTCGATCTTACTGGGGCTGATGACCCTGTTTCGATATTTACTTCATAGTCCTGATAAGTTCCAAGATCGAATTCGTTTTTGTTGAAGGCGTCCTGGTGTGTCTTGAGCATTTCCAAAAATTCCATACGTTCTTCTTCGTTTAAATCTGGTAAATTGAATTTAAACTTTAAATTATTCCATTCTTCTTCTGAAAATGGCCTTTGTTAGGTTTCTGTGTCCGCTGGTTGCGGTGGGTGACTAGGTCCGGTTTGAGCATTTGCTGGCGTTGACTGGGCGGACCCGATGCTGCTGATTTCTATAGACTGTGCGCGCCCCTTTGTCTGAGTGGGCCTTGAAGGGGGGGGGGAAGGAAGGCAGAACAGGTTCCGGGATTAGCTGGCGACGTGGCTGATCTTTTGTCCGTGTCGTCCGTTGACTGTGCTCTTCCTATTGTTTGAGTTGAGCTTGAAGGGGTGGGATTATCCTTTGTAATTGGCGTTTTTGGATCCTGTTCGTTGTGCTCTTCGTCATTATATTCTATTTCAGCCGTTGTGTAGTGGCCTAAAATAGAATCTGCCTTTAAAATTTGATCCTCCCCGGATGTGTTAATAGCCATAATCGGGATTAAACCAGTAGGGCTAGTGTTAACCAAACATCTGGCGAGAAGGATGGGAAATTCTTTGCATTGTGGCAAAAATATGCCACTTTGCTGCTCAGGGTAGGCTTGGTGGATTTTGCCACAAATTTTTGTTTCACTATTGTTTGGCAAGACAGCGTCTTTAAATAATGAAACTGGTACCTCAACGTAATATTGTTGAGGTGCCGGATTCCAAGTGGATTTTGGATTATCGTCTGTTTCTTCGTCTGAAGAAATATTGATCGTTGCAATATGCTCAGTTGAAACGTTATAATTTTCAAAATTAATTAATTCCTTGTTTCTACCATAATTTTCCCAAGCATCGAAAGGTGATGGAGACAGATTAAATTTGAGATCCCCTATTTCTAAAATATATAGAACAATTTAATTTAACCAAATCTGGCTGTTTTGATAAAAAATCATAACCCAATAAAATGTGGATTTTTCCAAAACTGCCATCGGGAACGACTTTGAACTGCTGGTTTGTGGAAAATCCGCATTTGCTTATTTCAGCGATCAACGTTTTCTCTGCTGTAATCCCTTTTCCACCGACACCTACTAAATTTACGGGAGCTACGGTTTTGACCTCGTGACATTTAATTTGTGGATTTCGTAACAATTCTCGTGCAGTAGCCGATTCGATCAGCGAGACACCTGCTCAGCTGTCTAAAAGTGCTACTTTCCTTAAATTGCCGAAATTAAAAATTAGATGGGGCCTTGGGTAAGCAGATTTCGAGTTGTAGCCTATGCAGCCAACTCGGACCTGATTTGGGTCTTCCTTGTCAGCGTGAGTCTCGTTCATTGGATCTAGTTCCTCCATTAGGCCTCCAGTGTCTATCGCCGCCGCCGGCTGGAGTTGGTGTGGCGTTTCGTTGCTTGAAAGCTCAAATTTCGCTTGTTGCTCGTCTCCCTTTTTTCTTGACGTTTTCTTAGTTTTTCTTCTGTAATTTTTTCGGGGTTAGAAGTGCTGTCCCAATAAATTAGACAGATTGTTGGTGATGTTACTGACGGAATTAGAGGAATGCGTAGCTTCCATTCTTGTTGACTACGGTCGGAAATCTTGATGGCTTCGCCGGAATGCGATCTTTCGTTGGTGTCCGATTTGCTACGGAATTCGACTGTTCTGTCATCTCCGATTAATTCCAGAACTATGGGGTTGTTGGATTTGGATAAATTTAATTCCGAGTGGAAATTTGTGAAGTCAATTCCATCTTCAAAGAGTGTTAACATGACTGAATCGCATGATAACTTGAAAATCTTGTTTACTTTGTTGAGTTGCTCCGTAAAATTTGTTGCAAGATGGGAGTTTAGATTTAGCGCTGGGAATACGTATTTTTCGGGAATTGTGCCGAAATACGAAGCTAATCTTGGCAACGTTAGTGTCCTGTCCTTGAGTGTTAGTTTTTGTTGGTGCCAGTCGACTGTTGAGTATAAATCTAGTAATAAACCGGCAGCGTTGATTGTCGAGTGAATTTTCTTGCTGTGGAATAATTTATTTGTTTGTTCTCTAGGCGTGGGGGTGGGGGTGGATGATGAGATTTCAGGATTTTCGGTACTGACTGCGTTGATCGGAATTTTTTCCGTGCTGGAGTACCCTGCTAACTCAAAAAAACCTGTTACTTTTTGAGCTATCTTCTAGTTTTTTGACTGTTGTGCGCTGGTTTGCTGCTGCTGGTTGTTTGTTGAGGTACGGGGCCGAGTGTAGTTTGCGTTGTTGTTGCTGCTGCGATTGTTGCTTCGTTGGTGATTGTATGATGACAGATTTAGTTGCTGGTTGTCCCTAGACTCTTGATTATTACTTCTTTGTTGATCCAATCTTGAATATTTTCCTCGCCCATCTCTTTTTGGAATTGGTTTTCCGTCTTTTTTTAGTCGTCTTGCGTTGGCTGCTCTGACGATTTCCAGTCTTTGTTCTTGTGTTCTGCAATCTTTGCTGATATGATTTTTTCCATAGCAGCGGAAGCACGTGCGTGTTTCTCTCTTTTCCGGCTGGAAAACGTCGACCATGGCTTCTTGCACGGCGCCACGCATCTTTAGGTTTCTAACTTCTCTGTTTGTCTTTTCAATTTCTTTCAGCATTTTTGCTAGATCGGCGGCTGTTACGTTGGCTGTTTCGTCTGGGGCTGATGACGTGAAGCTTGTGCTAGTTGTAGTTTTAGGTGGTGGCTTCTTTTTAGGCTGTTGCTCTCCTTCCTCTGCGTATTCGCTGATTTCTGTCTGTCGTTTTAGGGTGACGTGAAGCATTTCTTCCCAGCTCCTAGGCCTTTGATTAGCTAAGAACGTTTCAAGTTCTCTGGGCATGGCCGATTTAAAGGTGCATCTCATGGTTTCGTCGCGCATTCTCTTAAGCGTTGCTTCTAAAATGCTGTCTTCTGGCTGAACCATCCAAATTTCGGCTGCTATAATTTCTAGACAATCAGCGAATGCTTCGATTGATTCCCCTTCGTACATTTTTGCCCTTAAAAATTTAGCCCTAGTAATTTCGGCTCCTCCAGCGCCGAATCTTTCAATTAAAGCTGATTTGAAAGTTGGCCATGATGTTTGTTCGGCGATTACTAGGCTCGTTGCGACGAAACAAGCTGCTCTATTGATACATTTGTTGGTTGCTGCTGCTATCAGCTCGCTATCTGGCAAATGGGGATCAATTTTTCTCAGGTCATCCGTAAGAAGGAGGAAGGTGAAAATTTCGGTCCCTCCTTCCCCTGAGAATTTAGGCAGGTTTTTCTTTGCTTCTCTAATGTCCTCCCACATTCGAGCTTCTACTTTGTCCCTAATTCTTTCGTTGCTGTTGTTGTTATTTTGTGGGGTACTGCCTATTTTTTCTGCTAGCCTATTTAAAACTTCCACTTGGCTTTCGTTGGCTTGCTGTAGGCCTGCTAAAATTCGTGAAAAATTGCTGCTGTCTGATGCGGTGGGGCTTGAATGCAAGATTGGCTGATGTTGCTGGCTTGTAGTCTGCGTTGTTCTTGTTGGGGCCAAGAACGGTGGGAGATTGACGTTTAACCCATCCGAAAAATAGCGTGAATTATTTGGTGGAAGGCTATGATGCTGTGGTGAGCGACTATGTGAATAATTCATTCTATTTCTCCTGGAAACGTCTGGTGAATTCGTGCGAGAGCGCTGTGGGAGGGGATCACGGGGGGGGGGGGGGGGTGACGGATTTATGGGCAATAATTCCGTTGGCCGGTTTTTGAGGCGGGCGTAGTGGGGAATTCTCCGCAACTGTGCTATGCTTTGTAGCAGGTGCTCTTGGCACGCGCTTACGTTGTCTGCTCTGCCGAGATTGAGTCGGCTGCTTAGCGGGAGGAGCAGGTGCATTGGCTACGTGAGCGTCTGCAAGGTTACTGGGCTTCACAATTGGCCTACCGCTAGTCGAAAGCCTTAAATTGTTCCTGTTTTTGGGAACTTTTTCGTTCTTTTGCTAGCTGTAGTGCTTTTCTTGTGACTAGGCATGATTATGTCCTAAATTCGATCGATTAGACTGGGAGGGGAAAAAAATTCGGTTTCGAGTAGCCTACTTGCGCTAGGTTTTTTTTTTCTCAAATTTTAATCCGAAACTCGCTACTTCGCTCAATAATGACTAACATGCTGCAGTTTTCTTAATGATTAGGCGTGGGTTAAATTCGAATCTAAAACTTCGACACCATTGTAAATCTCTCGTAATTCCTGATTGTTAGGGTTTACGAAGATAACAGAGGTACGTAATAATAAATTCGTACCGGCCGGCGCTAATGCAAACGTTACTAACTACAGCACATAAAAGCAATAATGAGCAAAGTAAGGTAGTCCACACAAGATATCGGTCCGAAAGCTATTTAATTCGATTATTTAGGGTTAGGGTTATCCCACCGTTAATTCAAGTTAAACCTTCAATAAGTAATGTTAAAGCACTCTAAATTAACTGGGGCTAATGGCAATAAATAAAGGGGCTCTTATAGTAAGATGCACCCTTTCCAAACACTAACCCGAACTTAGTCTCTAAAGGAGGGAAGCTCCTTCAAAATTCGGCTAAGTCCGAGATCGTCGTTATTACTTAACTCTAAACAATGCTGTGGGAATTCCGGCTCTAAGGGCTCAGTGGCTGGTAGCAATTGATGTCCAAAAAGCCGGGGAGTGAGAGAGAAAATCTGCAGGACCCTGGGTTTTAAAGGGGGCCTGCATCCTGCTCCTTTGTGTAGCAGACGATGTGCGATTGGATGCTGAGGATGAGGGAGGAGCTGATTGGTTTAGGAGCCGGACCACTGATGTTGACAGAGTATCTGGATGGGCCCACATGTGGCAGCAATTAAAAGTGCATGAGGCAGAGGCCAAGTGCACTGAGTATCGTCTGCTAACCTAAGCTAATGTTATTCTGATAATAATAAATGGACGTTGTAAGGCTGTTGCTGTTAATAAGTTAATGTTACATCGGTAAGAAGTATCGGTTGTGTAACGTTAGTTACTGATACAGATACCGATTACCGATACCGATATTTTATATCGGAAAGGGCTAATTCTTAAAATAATTACAATCGTAGTGAATTTAGTAACAAATGGTGCTACTAACTTTAATGACAATTCACCACCTGCATTATTTGGCATGCAGAACTATGATTTAGACTCAACTTCGTCAAGGGACGTGACACCACACTCCATCAATGGACTGCAAGTAGAGCACTATTACCGAATTAAAAGGTAGAATTTTTGTTTAAATTGTCAATGAAGATGGCTAAACAGGCTAAACACTTCAATCACACCACACCCGGCGCAAAACCTGATCAAGGGGTACAATTACTCCAGAATGTGTGCGACCGTTGCAATGTGATGAAGTTTTGGCTTGCTTGAGGAATTCCCCTCAAAAACAACAACAGAAGCCCAAAGTCAACAAATGGACAGTTTCCACATTCACAGATAACTCACTAGAACCAGTTTTCCAAGGCTTGCATGCGGGAACGTCAAACAAGGGAATGATTATAAATGTATGCCAATTTGGAGAATTATGGTAAGAGTGAAAGTTGTATCAATCTAGACCCAAATGACCAATAAAGAAGAACAATTGATTACCCGGGCAGGTTGTGAGAAAACCGACAGCAATGAATACTAAGAACGACCATGAAAATTGCAAACAAACATACACTCGCTCTTCTAGGGGGCAGGATCGACTAGCCACGTAAATAGAAGTGTTGAAATCGCTATGCAGGAAGCCAGAAACCTGATTACTGCTACAAGCACTGTAAGAGCTATAATCAGTCAACCCCTACACTTGTGAACGCTGCAGACATTGCTTCAATCATTAAATAGAACAGTCAAGTTAGTGCTGCTTTAGGATTTATTTCGGGTACACGTTACCGAAAAACTCAATTTCCCATGTCTCTGGATGCTTAGGTATCAAAATACTATACGAATTTTAAAGGCAATAGAGAAAGTGCCAAGCTTATAACTTGCCACGTAGCTATATTTTGCACACCATTCTACCACTGGTACTTACAGAACAGGAAAAGAAATGGCAGAAAGGGGCCTTTTGCAAAGTGGAAGAACTTTGTAAAAGCTCTCCACAACGACTGAGAAGGAACAGGGTACAAGCTTTAAAGAACTTCATCATAGGACATGACAATGAACCTATTACAAATTTTGTATGTTGTATCGATTCATACTATTAATGTAGTCAACCAGAAACACCAGAAAGTGTAAAAATAAAAAAGTGCTTAGACCAGCTTCATCTAAACAAACAATTAGCATAGTAAGGAACTGAACTCACTAGATGCATGCCACCTACACCAGAGCAAAGTGTAGAGCCTAGTCTAACTTGGAGAACTCGAGCTGCAAGAACACAGCAGCGACTCAACTTCTAAACAAAATGACGTAATGATGATAGATGGAGCCATGTATCAAACACCAATAATGGTCAATCTGTACCACCATCCATGGCTGCCCTTGAACCATGTGGGTTCCTAAGGGGAAAATATGGACTTTCAGTTGTTTCTCCCCAACCCATCCCAGTTAAAAAGAATATGACATAGTGCTAGCTAAAATTCCCAGGCATCACCCAAACATAAGAAGTTTCGTCAACAGTTGCCCGGGATTAAGGGCAAAAAATGGTAACAGAGGCCCCTTGCCACAAGATGGTGATAGTACGCCTTAAAACGTGCTCGCAGGGATTGGCCTGTGCAAGAAGGTGTAGCTAGAGGAATAGCGAATGAATGGTGGATGGAACTAATGGTAAACAACTGCCACTAATTCCCGTGCACATTGGGATTATGATGAGTAATGTGCAACATTGATACAACATTGATAATCTCCGAAAATCTTGACGAGTCATTAGAATGGGATGGTCACAAGCCTAGTTGCCGTTTATCCTAGTTAAGGGATCAGTCAATATTTAGTCCTGAGGGCATAGGAAATTGGGGGTCATAAAATTTTGTGGACCCTCTTGAGAGTCACAATTACTAGCCATACAGGATCTCAAAGATGACACTTTCAGCAGTCAACATTTCTAAAAATTCTGTAGCTTCTGGGAACCCCCAGATCCCCAGTCATGTAAGGTTTTATGAGATTTTGACATTATCTAGCATCATCCAGTTAATAGTTCTTTAAAACCACATCCAAAAAAAAATTTTGCGTCAAAAAAAGTTTTCATGTTGTTCGTGTTGAGGGCATCGACTTGCCAATACGCATCCCGTACATCAAAGTGACTGTTATTCTACCATCATAAATCATGAATCTTGGTCAAATATGGTTTAAAGACTACTACTTTGAATGTTTTCAAGACCATGCTGTAAGCTACAGCTCTTTTTCCACACAATTGGGAAGCTGTCAATGCAAAATGCTATTTTTTAATTAATTCAGAGGAATTCATCTACACCTGAAAAGGCCATAAGAAAAGCTTGATTTTTGTGGTTGTGGGGACCCTTGGACCTTGCGTGGGGGTGTGGGGTGGGGGAGGCCATTTTTTCAGCGTTGTAGGGGTCGAGGGTCATAACAAATTAGGTGCTCACATTTTCAAATCTTCCGGTCCCCCCAGAAAAAAATAATGATTGGCCCCTAACTTGCATACACCAGGGAAAGTGTTTTGGCGCTCTTCACTGCGATGGGGCGATGAACAACAAATACGTATGCCTTTCCTGAGCCTACCACAAGCAGTACACTATATATTTCTCTGAAGAGACTTCCTGTATCGCCAAAGGATAGGAGTCACACTTGACATACGCAATGGTAGATGGTGCAATCCACAAGGGTAACTGACATTTTCTGTTAAAAAGGGAGAAGAACACAAATTTGAGCTTGTCATGGACAAGAGCATTGAAAGGAAGAGCCAGATTTGAAACTCATAAATGAACATGTTGCAAATGCTCATTGCTCATCCAAACAGAAAGTAAATCTCCTGAAATATGACAAGAAGCAAACTAAAGTGTATACATGATTTTTGGGCGAACTATCGTCTATGAACACAAGATAGAACTGCTGCCATATACCAAACCAATTTGCCTACCATACAGAGCCATGTATGTGGGAACCAGGAAGATTATAGAAGATCGTAGGTGGACGAGTGATTGGCCAATGACGTCATTTAACCATGCATCTCTGCCCGAGAGGCTGTACCTGTGCTTTACTCCAAAAAAGGTGGAGCACCTGGAGAGAAGAGATGTTGAGTGGACTACTCTGAACTTAACAAACACAGTATTAGAGTTGGGATGCCATGTAATAGAAATGATTAGGTTCTCTCAATGCCCGGCTCAGCGAAATTATTCAGCATTGAAATTGGATGTCAACATGTGAATTGGATGATGAGAGCAATACCATTTTGGCTAAATAACTCACTTGCAAATTTCACAAGAATGCTTGATCTTGCTATCAGAGATTTGCTTTACGATTGTTCCATATGTTGACAACGTAACTGTATTTAGCAACAGTTACTAATAACATCTTGATACCATGCTGTGCTGACTAGGAGGTACCAGGCTGACAGTTAATGTGAAGCTGGACTTACGTGGAGGACTTCTACAAATCGAATTGGATGAGCGCAAGGCCACAAGCTAGTTTCATTGCTTCAGAGGCCAATTCCGTTTTAAGGTAAGAAGTAGCTAGGCTATATTGCGAGACAGAAGGCACGCGACGCCACGACACGCGACATCATCATTCATCACCCCATCACGACCCCCTCATGGCCAACCCTGAACCTGACCCCGTGCACAGGTCCACCCCCAAAATGTCATCCCACAGGCTGTGCTCCCCTCCCCCACGTTATCCCTATCAGGTTGTGTAAATTCTACCAAACTGCACGACTTAAAGGTACGTACATTCCTACCAACACCATCCGCACATGTAACCGTCGCACCATATCGTGATACTCGGCGTAGTAATACAAGGCCAACTGATATAGTAGCTGCGTTCCTCACAACGAGGAACACAGCTACCATCTCAGTTGGCTTTGAGCCTAGTAGACGAAACAGCTCCAACGCAAAAATTGTGTCGTCACAAACCGGATAGATTTTTTGTATTTTAACATCACACTTTATAATTTTGTAGGCTCTTATAATTTTTCTTCGGCAATCTAGTGGCCTAAATAATTTTAATTTTTACCACATTAGATTTTTAGATATTTGATGTCATGGTAATTATTAGCAAATGATTAAAAATTACTGCATGCACAGTTGCACACACACAGATGAAATGTCATGCTTTTTGCAAGGTAATTATTAGTAGGATGCTATTAAATTAGTTCAATATTCAACAGAAAATCTCCTAGACGCCACATTTAAAAAATGATTTTTAGCAATGGATTGACTAACGGGAAGTAAATAGACGTTTGGGGCCATACTTGGTGTGGAGGATCGAGAAAAATGTCGTTTTAAATAAGGTCCAATGAGAACCAGGCCTAGGGATCGTCGCAGAACCCAAAGTATTCCAAGCCAAACTTTCTAGTAAAAACAGAACACATTATTTACAACAGACATGCAAAACCTTTGCATTTTATTTTTTCCTTTAAAATGGCCATTCTTTAGTGGTCAACATTTACGTACTCGCACACACTTATGAACAATACAGAATTAAGTATACTTTATCAATCCAAATGGTAGTTGCTAGTAAATTCTACAAAACAAAAAAACGTTCAGTAATGTCTTGTTCATTTATTTCTACTCGCAATGCACTTTTCATTGTTTCCACGAATATTTGTCGAACCCCACATCGTAGGAAATCGGCCAGGTCTCCGGACTTGCTTATCATTTCTCCAGATTTTTCTGCAAATGCCAAGAAATTCATTCGTAACGTTTGAAGTGCTTCGTGGCAGATCTCTTCATAATCATCCAGCTATTCTTCTGAAGACTCCACTAGGTCTCCTGCATAGTTTTCAATGAATTGATGCAACAGTTTTTGAAACTGAACCAATTTTGAAACCTAAATGTATACAAGAAACAAAAAAAAGAAAAAGACTTTAGGGCTTTAGACCATTACTTACTACTTCTCCGCAACCTTACATGTTTAAGATGTCTAACTATATGAAGCTGTGACCCCTAAAATATAACTTTTCCTCTTAGGTGCCCCCTAACAGAAATATGTATTGAATTGAAAATACGAAATTGGCTAAGATTTTTCCTATATGCAACAGTCCGTCACCTGTGGTGTCGTCACATGTGGCACCACAATAGTTAGCAATCCTTGTTTACCTTTTTTTAACCCTGACCTAGATTAACTAACTAATAGGAGTGCCATACATGTACTATTGATATACTGAACAGTATTGATCACCATAGATGTGACACATGACCAAGGTGTCACATGACAACAGTTATTTAAAGCACTGTAACTCAATAAACATGTCCATTCCTGTGCTTGCATTAAGCTGTGTTTTAGTTGTTACTCTGCTAGGGGAACACCATGCAATAAGGCTACCAAGACAGTCCATCACTCACAAATGTTTGCTTTATTTTCACAGCTTATTCATCCGCGAAAAAGAAATAAAACACTCAATCAATGAAAATGACCGATCATAATTGTAAAATGTAATGCTTAAAAACACTACCTGTTACGCACGGAACTGTTTGTCATATTCAAAAATTTCATTTACCCAGAGGGTGCACCAATAACAGGCAGGTGATCCACTACCAAAAAAAAACAAAAAAAAAACAGTAAGGCCCAGCTTCAGTACCAGGGGATCTCGCAATTCTTAGCCTACTTTATAATTAGCTGAGGACTAGCATTTAAGGCTACAACTTTTTAGAAATTTACGCCATTGTTTCATAATGAGGTTATAAAGGTTATGACTGATAGCTTTAGGACCTAATTTAGTGATGGTGAAGGATTCCAGCTGTCTACGTATTGGTGCGTAGGCAGTTGGAAGCCGTCACTATCATTAAATTAGGTCATAATGAGGTGATAACCTTTATGACCTCATTACGAAACAAGGGCATGAATTTCTAAAAGTTTTTTCTCTTCACACCATGGTGGTTCCCTGTTGCTTGGGTAAGTCTCCAGTTTTTTGTCGATGTACAGCTAAAGTGAAGGACTCATCCTTTGTTTTAATATCTGACACTTTCATTGATTGAGCGTTTTGTTTCTTTTTAGGCAATGAATTAACGTTGAAAATAAAGCGAAAATTTTAGTGAGTTTGCTATACTTTTGGGTGAGAGCGCTATTGGCGTATTGAAGGAAAACTAAATCTAGTCACCACACACGAAAGGTAGACGTGAAATAGGCCTTCTAAATTCTAATTATTTTCCCCATGTGGAAGCTAGAGCCATTGAAAATGTTCAATAATACCTTTTTTTAAAAGGCCCCCCCCAAAAAAAACATTGGTTCAGCAATTGGTAGATCAATAATTCTGTTAGTACAGAGTTTACAAAAGCAAGAAAGTCATCCCTACTTTGGTTGATAATCAACCAATGTTTAGAATAAATTTGAATGGACTGGTGTAAGGTTTAAAGTCTTAAATAGCATACATAGCTAACTGAGTTTATGTCTAACAGAGATTCAGTCAATATGAGACAGAAACACATGAGAATTTATTAGATGAGATTATTTCAAATTATAATTGTAAAGGTCCACTAAGTTCAGCAGAAATAATACTACGCACAAACGAAGTAAATAAATTTGCAAACGTCGCTTTATCACTTCAAATCAATGTTTATTGCCTTTTAATTACTTAGCTACTTAACATACTTAGCAGCTGGCTAATTTCGAAGTCAGAAAACTTTCTTCCCCACACCCTATTCTCTATCCTAGCCTGATTTCACAGTTCACGTTTGCACACAAGAGAAAATAGGATTCCATTGTATAAGTGTTTACGAGCCTCTTCAACGGAAATTATTTCAATAATTCGGGAAATTCCAAACTACATGAGACTTATTGTATGAGATCGAGATCTAATGATCATAGTACGTAGGTCTAATGAGCAGAGATAGAGATATGAGGTTGAAAATTAAACTTGTGTCTAGGTACTAAATCCAAGGTTTATCTAATTTAATACACATGTCTTAGTAACATAGTAAGTGATCTACCAGGTCCTCCCAGCCAAAACTTCAGCTAAGGAAAAAGAGTGCACTCAAGAAAGGCAAAAAAAAAAAAACACCTTGAATCTGACAATGGAAAGCAGCTGTAATATATGAATAGGCATTTCTTCCACATTCGTAACTGCAGTAGTTACTGTAAGGTTTTACAGCAGTCGCCCATACTAAGCGAAAATTTTGATGTCAAATATTTCCACCATTTTTTAATTTTTTAAACCAAATTTGGTATATATGCCTTGGAATTGGTAAAGAAGAACACTAACATTTATTAAACCATTAAGATCGGATAAAAGCTCTCGACCAGAGCTATACTCTGTTCCACATTATGTTTGCAGGAAACTCACTGTATGATAACACGTTTCCTTGCACTATCAGTGCAAAAACATGTCGCTATCGCACTTGTAGACTCTACACAGTTACTGTTAGCGTCTACGGTGGGATATTTACGTGTTTTTTGCACTAGTAGTGGAAAGAAACACGGCGTCATACCGTCAGTTTTCTGCAAACATAATGTGGAACAGACTATAGACGCGTGAAAGTAGTGTTTGTCTTGATGGTGATGATGGACTCAGGGTCGGTTCAGACATTTGTATACAATGCTCTCCACAGACCAAACCGTATTTTATAAAGCAGATCTTAGCCCATTTTATAGATACATCAGTTTTTGTGTGTAAATCTGACTGTAAAGGTCAAACTTTTTAGGCTTTTACAAAGATAGCAGTGGGAAATTCACTGTTTTTAACACTTGTTTTTAAATGTGTTGAATGGTAATGCAAGCTTTTCCATTAGTTAGTGTTACAAAGAGTTCTCTGGTTTTATCACTAAACCGTAATCTAAATAAATCTTGTGCAGTCGTGTCTAGAACAGGATAACATGTTCAATTCAGTGTTTTTCATGTTTTGCAATGATTAATAATAAGTCATTTATGGTAGGTGGAAATGTCCAGTTCTGATTTCAAGCATTGCTATCTACTCGCAATTGACACGTCTCTAAAACGAAAGATGGCTTACACCGATAGGGTTTTTAAGTTTATTTGTATACTAGCCAAAGCTCGGTATTGGAGTCATTGTCTGCAAAATTGCTAAGATTTGGTCACTCGTGTGATGTCCATGCTTCACTAAACTAAGTTTCTTCAATCATATTTTTGCGCACGCCGCCTAACAAACGATGATTTTCGTTCGCTTTGCTCACAACAATCAGCACATCCCCTTCAGGCGCTCCTTCTGAGATTAGTGTATATCAACTAAACCCACTTGAGTGAGAGAACCAGCCAAGTTCAGCCAATGAAAGTAGTGATATAAGAATAAAAATAGCTGCCATCAAGTTTTCTGCATGTAAGTCTACCCCATGTACTGACCGAAAAGTGTTCAACTTAGAAAGTAGTGATAACACCCTCCTCCCACCCACCAATGGCCAACCGTCAAGTGCAATTTTATTATCTGTCATTTGGCTCTACTCTCTTCCCCTGTAGCAGAATCAGAGCGACGCGCGACGCTACGTCGCAGTACGGCTGGCGGTGTTGTAGTACGATTTTATGCTGCAGTGACTCTTTTCTGACTGGATCTTTTTGCGATAATTACGCCAAAAATTGACCGATTTTGACGTTCAAATATACCATTTTAACCGTTTTTTCGAGAGCTTTTGAGTGGTGCTACTGTCATGACGGTAGGTTTGATCGTTCTCCAGTTGTTTAGCAAAAACAACCTGCAAAGGTCTGGAAAAGAAGTTCTCGCAAGAAACTTGTTCATGAACCTAAATGGGGTTAACTCAAAATTTTGCACAATGCAAAATTCCACCTTCACACCCTACCTGCAACCCGGAGACACCAACCTCTTCCCGCAGACCGTTTTTAGTTTGTAAAAAGCTTGTCGCAGAATGGCTGAAAATATTCTGCTTCTGGGCTCTCTTCATAGGTTCCTTAGTTCAAGAGGAGTAGGGTTACACACACACACGCACATCGTACGTTTTTAATGAAGCACTTAGCTCTTTTGCCTCTTCACGGTACAATATACTAGAAAAAGTATTTTCTTTCATAAATTTGTTTTTTTCTAAATAGCCATTCATAATCGGGCCTTGTGTAAATTCGCTGGAGTCTTGTTGTTCTGTTGCAACAAGTCCTTGATTGACATTTTGCATGAGAAAGAGAAAGAAAGCTACTTAATATATGTCGTTTCCATACAAAATAAAACATTTAGTAAACCTTTTAATAACTGGCTGTTTACATTGTTGACAATTTGCTCTTTTCCTAACAGTCATTACCTGAACAAATGGATTGGTCTGTAGAGTGCGTTGTATTATACGTATTATCACCCAATTTTATGAGCTCAGTCCTCCTTTAATAATCGAACACGACGGGATTGCAACAATGGTTTAGGACTGGGACCAAAAGGAAGAGTAATATCAGGCCTGCTCTTGGATATCACGCCTGCTCTTGTATCTCATGCATGCTCTTGTATCTCACGCCTGCTCATGATATCACACCTGCTCTGGATCACACAACTGCTCTTATGTATCACGTCTGCACTTGGGTAGCACGCCTGCTCTGGCTCTCATTACATGCCTGCTCTTCGATATCACTCCTGCTCTGGATCGTGTCCAGAACCTTGTTGCTTGAAACCAAAGACCCATCACCGTTCAAGCAACGAAAACTCAACGACGAATGCCCCTTCAACAAAGAAGGAATAACAACACTGTTAACAATGAAATCTTTGTCGTATTGTCGAGCTTTGTGAGCAAAAGAACGTTAGCACAATTTGTTCTTTGTTGTGCGCATGATGTCCAATTTTTGTCAGACTGAGATCGTGAAATTGGGTGATAAATAGGTTATCAGCCGCTTTCCTCGGAGAAACACAACAATAGCCCGGTCATGTGTACCTTGTCATTGTTGTATCTCACTACTTGGAGAGTGGCTGATAACCTATATTCCAAAATTGTTATCGGAACGGCATTGTTGGCCATCTAACAATGTTTATCACCCTATTTCACCATCTCAGTATTCCTTTAACAATAAAACATGACGGGACTGCAACAATTGTTTAGGGATGTAAAAGGAGGAGTGATTTTGGATATCATGCCTGCTCCAACAGACAACAACAATATCATGTTTATGGATTGTTATTCGACTCCGAAGTACCCCATCACCATTTATGCGACGTAAACTCAACAAAGAATAGCCCCTTCAGAGAACAACTAGTAAAATTTTTTACTGTTGCTTGATTCCGAAGACCTATCACCGTTCAAACAAGGAAAACTCAACGGCGATACCCCTTCAACAAACAAGGAATAACACTGCTGTCAACAATGACATCTTTGTCGCATTATCGAGGTTTCTGAGCGAAAAAACGTCTGCTTGATTAGTTCTTTGTTGTGTCTCACATTGTTATATCTCACTCCTTGGAAAATGGCTGATAACCTACACGTAACACGATATATAACAATAATAGTAAACGTTCTAACCCGTAATTCCAGAATGGCATAACCAACTGAAATGACCATTAGAAAAAAGGCACACATGCAGAAGTGTCTTTGTAAAATGAGCTAAGAACCAGCTTTCTAGGACAAACGGTTTACTTAGTAAAGAGCTCTGCATGGGCATCTCCAAAGCTCAGCAACAAGTCCACCAAGCCAAAAAAAGAAAACTATGATTCCAGCTCAGATCAAGATTTCCGATGTCACAAATCGGGTGGTAATAAATGTTGGTAACTGTGTTGACCAAGTCCAACAAAGCTTATATACCAAATTTGAATGGAAAATATTGAAAAACGGCAGAGAAATTAAAATTTTGTCTTTAACATGGGAAACCTAGGTCAAACTTAACAGCAAACGCTGAAACAACAACAAAGAACTCGGCAGAGACACTCGCATTTTGATACACGAATTGTAGAATACAGAAATACAGAAATTGCTTTTGTAAATATAACTGAAAATGGTCAAAGCTCCTGGGTAACGAGTACCAGCAGAACAGTTTTATTGTCTTTCAATGTTTTAAATGTTATGATTTATTCTGGGTTGATAATGCCAGATAAATCATAATGTCAGGATAGCACTATAGTATTATACCAATTCAACAACACATGGAGACACAACAATAAGCAGCAAATGACTAATAATTGGTTTTATTCAACACTCAGCTACTGTATAGCAATCTGCACCAGAATACGGTAAGAAACGTTAAGTTTAGGAACTATGACCAAAAATACGAGATATGCTATATAACCGATCGATTCCTTCTATAAGCTAATGATTGGCATTCTGTTGGACTCTGAATGAATATATTAATAACAATTATAAACTAGTTAATATTCAGAGTTGTGACTGCTCATGGCTCTGCTAATTATGACAACTGTTAAGCTGTTCAATATTGCCCTCAAGTACTTATCTGTGATATTGGCCAAACCCGGTAGCTCCAGCTAGCTGCCGCAATTCCGGCTCCGCTGTTGGCCTGGCTTATCGGATTACGAGAAACACGGTCGTGAAGTAAGATGCACACTGGAGAACTGTTAGGACGCAACTGTCTCGTCTCCTTTAATGAGGTTCCTTATCTTAGCAATTATCAGACTTGTCAATCTTGACCCCATTGTTTGTTACAAGAATTCCTTTATGTCCCCCTGCTGCCGAATCTATGTGGGCCATCTAAATTCCTTGTCACTCAACTGTAGTTGTGACAAGAAGTTTCTTTCTCGCAGGGCTGGGGCCCTTGATTTTAATGGGAATGTCATTGACCTGTCTAACTGAAAGGACTTCTCCGAAATCGTAAAGATAACATCAAAATGGAATTCAGGTTACCCATTTCCCTTAATTAGACTAAAGGGGTGCTTAATAGCTTTTGGAAGAATTGTCCAATAAATCTGCCAATCATTCAGCCTTTACAATTAGTGGAATCCTTCTGGCTTACTTCACAAAGAAAGTCGACTCGACCAACAGTTCTCACGCTTTTTGAGGGAACGTTAGGAAGAATCGTTATTGTTACTAGATGTCCGCCCGGCGTAACCATGCGCCGGTCTAGCTGTTTCCCGCATGTGTGAGCAAATTCTTTATTGGGTAGCATGAAATGAAAATAGTTGCCGACCGTTCCCCCAACATTCACTCATTGTGTGGGCAGATTTCCTTCCTACGGCCCTCCCTTGGCACCACATGTCTCCTCTCGCACCCTACTGCCACTCCTCGCATTCCTCCCATTGTGTGGTCTGAATCCCCCAATCCTGCGCCCCCCCCCCCCTTGTAATCCCTGTAGTTTTGTTTTCTTAGGGAAGTAAATAGTGTTTTCAATGGAGGGTGCCACTGTCATTCTGAGTGTGGCTGAGTGTTTGGATACCAAGCTCAATAAGCCCTAACAACGATCGTGCATGCAGTGATTGTTACTCAATCAACATTTAAACTATTCAACTCGGCTTGAAGCAATATTTCGTTTGTTGCTGATTGTTACAGAGCACATCCGTGTTGTTGTGGATTTAATTTGCATATTGTGGGAACAAGTAATTACGTAACGTGAGTGCCTCCCGACCTTTTCCCGGATTTTAGTATTAACTACGAAGTTGCCCATTGGTCGACTTCCCTTTTGTTTAATAAGGCGTTATTGTTATTTATACCACTGTGCTCTTTGACTAATTGAGTAGCGTCTTTTAACAATGCGTCTATACTTGACTTGGTCATAACAATGCCTTACATGTATGCGATCTTGCACTCGTGCTTTCTGTTCAGTCTGTCCAAAGGCAGCAATTGTAGATTAACGCCGCTTTACTGATATGTAGTGGTGTTCGCATTGTTTAACTCCCTTTGTAACAACTCGACCTCGCTACTGCACCTTTCTTTTTGCCTTCACGCTTGTAAAATCGTATCCTTCCCTTCCTTCTTCCTCCAACAAGTCTTCAACTGTGAAAAGCCTGCTTAATGCAACAGTGAACCGTAGGCCTAACCGCCATATTGCATAAGCCTACGACGTGGACTTCACCAGCCCAACACTTCATCACTGTAAACAGTGCAGAGCTATTGTGCAGTAGACGTGAGTAACGTAGTTGAATGTTAGAAAGGTTACATCCTTTTCACTTTTTCCGGATACGACGAGTGAACGTTGAAAGGAATTAAGATGCAAGAACGAGGTGGACCATCCCTAACAGTATAATAAAGACTTGTGTGGGACCGTATGCCAGACTAACTCTTCCGTTGTTTCTACACATCCTCACCAGCACGGATCTCTCAAAGTGTGTGACTTTTTCATCCTTCTTACCCACTATCAGTAGTAGCTGGGATCTTACACACTCTGCCCCAATTACCATCTTTAAAGGGGCTCACCCAATTTTACTGATCCTTGTCCCGTAAGATAGCCATGCGCAATATGTCTGGGCGTATGTTGGGACAAATTTCCACGGGGTTTGCCTCACACGTCCGACACATATTACGCTAATATTAATAAGATCATTAATGCTGATAATAATAATAATAATAATAATAATAATAATAATAATAATAATAAACCATACGCGGCCAAGGGCGTCCCATGAGGCTTTAATTATTACATACATGAATATTGACATATTCAGTCTTGTATTCATGATTAATCAATTAGCACATGTTCAGACATGATATTTCTTTGAAAACAAGTGTTCGCTCAAGAGGGCTTAAATATAATTAAAGCCTAGACCAGGTGGTGTCGGTCTCCATTTCTAAAGTAACTCAGAAGTATACCACAAATTGAAAGGCACAAATGATTGGCAGGATAATTGGACGATACACCGAAAACCAATTAAGTACCCTTTTAGTTTAATTAAGGAATAGGTGACCTAGATTCTATTTGCTTCAATTTCCAAGAAACTGCCCCACTTGCAACTTTTGAGTGGCAGGCCCGATAAAACTCTTAAAATCAGCCACGCGAGAAGAAACTTTCGGTCAGTACGATGTTGAGTGACTTGGAATTTAGATGGCCAAAACAGATTAGTGGCAGGTTGACTATAAAGAAATTCCGCCGACAGAACAATACGGCTTGATTGACAAGCCCATAATTGGTAGATAAGGATTTAGTATAAAAGGTTCTCCATTTAGAAGGGAGGGACAATCGCGCCCCAGCAGCCATTCAATGTGCATCGAAGTCACGTCAGTTCGTACTCCGCTAATCCAGACCGTAGGAGGACTCGATTTACCGGCAGTAAATCTTAACGACCGTGCTTCCGCCTGCTCGTGCAGCTAAGTGTTTGATGTCATTGTTATCTGATATATCATAATAATTAGTCTAGTTTTAGCCTACTCATTGCGTGTGCCTGAATTTCCTATAATACTTAGTCCATCAGAATGCCAATCATAGCCTAGTCGATGGGAATAAATTCGGGTATACAGCATTCGCATATATTTTGGTCGTAGTTACCTAAATTAATGTTCTGAACAGTTCTGATGCAGAGTGCTGTATATTAGCTTGAGTGCCGATTAAAATACATGGGATAATCAATTGTTGTTCCTTTATTTGTGTCTCATATTGAAGTGTCATTGAATTGCATACATATAGCTATCCTGGCGTCATGGTATTTCTTGCGTATCAGCCCAGAAAAATATGATAATTTACAATGTCGGCCGCTCGCCCTTTTTCTTTCTACCGTGCCAAGAATGAATCTGCTCGACCTACGAAACGGCGTCTTGTAAGGATTATATGTATAGGATGTTTCTGAGTGCTGAGAGCTAACAATGTTAAGAAGCGCAGCGTCGAGACATTGTTTGGATCTCAGCACGAAGAAAGCGGGTGATATCCTATTTATTACCCAGTTTTTGCCTCTCAGTCCGGCGAGTATTGTTGGCTGCGTGCGTTTGGTAGCGCTCGGTAATGGGTGTGCTAGCTCTCGGTGATTATTGCAGGCGGACTTTGACTTTGGTCCAATTAAAAGTTTAAAAACCTACCTTAAACATCAAACGACTTCGTTTTATCAGACTTATAAAA
The DNA here is from genome assembly GCA_023313725.1 of Lithobius niger. NCBI lineage: Eukaryota > Metazoa > Arthropoda > Chilopoda > Lithobiomorpha > Lithobiidae > Lithobius > Lithobius niger. The sequence goes on along the minus strand of JAHWFP010257749.1, from coordinate 11,925 downwards.
CTGTGGTCACTAAGACTGAGGTATGTGGAAGCATTAGTGTGAGAAGACATGTTGGCAACTGTGAACCCATTTCTGCATAACCATAAGTTCCACAATCCTACTAGGAGGTCTTGAGGTGTATAGGTTATTGCATGATTCCCGAGTGCTGAGAACTAACAATGTCGAGGGCCGCAGACCCGAGCGATTATTAGTTCTTTGCACGAGAGAAGCAGGCGATAACTTTTTTATCTACCGATGTCCGCATCTCTGCCCAACAATGAAAATGTACGCGACCGCAATAATGATGTAGTGCACGGAGTAGTCCAACAATGCAAGGCGGAAAGGAAAAAAACGTTTTCTTTTGCCTATTGTGTTCTATTACGGCTTCGGACTGCCTTTTTCCATTGTTGTTAAGCACCGGGCGGCCTTTTTTCATTGTTGTCAGCATACAGATCTATTGAATCGATCAATGTTCATTGTTGTGTTCCTGCATCCTTGTATTGTTACAAGAGGGCTGAGATGCGGATATCGGTAGATAACTTCTGGGAAATTCTGTTTGATGCGCATTACAGATTTGATAGTCTCTTTCTCAAACCTTTTCAGGGCTTTGAAGTCAATGGAAAGGTTTTACAAGCCACGGATACATGTTTCTGTTATTAAGCGTTTGATGGCGTAATTTCATGCTTACGCCTGAACAGCCAAATAACAATCCTTCACCCCCCCCCCAAAAAAAAAATAAAAATATATAGAAACTAATTCTAACTTGCTAATAAACTAAACCGATATTGCTTACCTGTGTATCAAGGTATACGCCTAGATCACAGAGATGATCTTTTTTGGGCTCTGCTGGGTTTAAACTTGGCAACGAATATCCTAAAAACAAATATTTGGGTGTACAGCAAAGTAATTAATTAAACTTTTTCTTAGTTTAACGATGCTGACGAACCTAGTAGAATTACTTTCCAAATGCTACAGAATTTGATGTTACCACCCACTTTATAAAGGAATTCTCTAAATAGCATTATAATATCAACTCTTGCTTTAACGAGAAATGGGCTACAATTGAGAGGGAAGTAGCTGAAATGGACATCCATACAAATACTTGTGACACCCAATTATGCATTGGGATCAGTGCAGTTTTTCCTTAATGGAAAGCACATTCAACAGTTGAGTTGTGTAATACAAAGGCAAAATAATTATTAGAAACTAGCGGAGTCGCTCGCTTCGCTCGCTCATTGCGCGTCGTCTCGCTCCCCCTTCTCCCCCTCCCCTCCCTCCCCCATCTCGCCCCTCCCCCCTCCTTTAATTTGCCGTTCGGTCGGTAGATGGCATTGTATGTTCGCGCTGCTGGCTGTTGCTTTCCAGGCGCAGCTACTATCTCAGCGGGACTTGGCTGCTACTCTTATAATTTGCCGTTCCGTCGGTAGATGGCGGAGATGGCATCGTATGCAGCTGCTGCGCTGCCGATGGCTGCTGCCTTTTTCGCTGCTGCCGATGGCTGAGTTGCGGAAGTTGTGTAATTATACAGGGTGTTCGGAAATTGGTGTCAAATATTTTGAGGGTCCGCTGTGTGATCAAAGATAAGAAGAAAAAGTCCTATAAACATGGGTCCGGAAATGCACCAGTCTTTAGTTACAGCCCCCACCCCCCCCCCAGGTTTGGGGTAAACAGTTCTTAAATACCTCGTAATGATTCACCGTTTCCATTCCAAACTCAGGATATGTGCCATATCATACCTGGTATTTCAGTACTTCATAATACAGTATTGGGTCGCACAACTTATCAGAGGGAGAGGTAATTTTCTTATGGGGGGGGGATCAAACGTGGGGGAAGAGAGGAGTAACTGCTTTGGTCTTGTACTTTAATGAAACAAATTATACATACCAGAAAAAAACACATCGTATCACATTACTGTGTGATTGTAAAACAATCGAGAAATGAAACATCATTAAGTAAACAGAAGATGGCTACTCAAAGTTTTACTGAGTATCATTGCATTTGCGGCTCTGCTGCAATTAACTGCAATACGCATCCGCAAAAGACCTCCTCTCCAGAACATTCTGTGACAAGCAACTCAAAAAGATAAATACGACGGAAAACAAACTAAACGTAAGCGTTTTATCATAGTAGGTGCTCAATATGACCCCCCTCTGCCTCGATGCAGTTCCGAAGCCGCTGCGCCATGGACCGACGAACCCGTTCAAAGATTCCAGGGGTTGTGCGAATCTGGTTGCATCCATCCACAATCCTTTGGCGAAGTACATCAGCATTGGGAATTGGTGTACTGTACACGAGTGACTTTAAGTGTCCCCAAAGATAAAAGTCTAACGGGTTTAAGTCCGGAGATCTAGCAGGCCATGCTATTGGGCCTGCACGTCCAATCCATGTCGCAAATCTTGCGTGAGGCATGGGAAAAGCCGCGTCATTTAAGTTTTGGTTGCAACGTTTAATTTAGATGTTAATGATAATTATAGTGATATCCTACGGCTTAATAATAAGTTTGCCTTTGTAAATGCTAAAAAGGAGAAACAATTCCTTACCTTAATTTGGAAGTTCTGCAGCAGGCTTAAGGCGGCGACTTAAACTGTTGCTAAGTAACGTAGCATGGACCTTTATTAATACGTCTGCAATTTATCTCAGGTGAACTTGTTATTGGGGTTTTAGGTTTGTCAGTGGGATTTTGGCATGTAGTTTAGTAATAAGATTAGCTGTGTAAGAGGTCGCTGGATTAGAAGTTGCTCGTGATTCACGTGGATGTGAAAGTTGTGTATTGTTAGAATTGTACTGCTAAATTTCTGCTAAAATAAAATCACTTCGTCTGCTGGCAGCGATCCAGCAGCATCTCATCAAATGGCCTGCCTTCTTCCTTTCAGGGGGGTGACTTAACAGGAGGGTTAAGCCTCACTTAACCCTTTTTTTCTGCCTTTTGGGTTAGGGTTACTTTTAAGCCTTCTCTCTTGATGTGAAGTTTATCTTGTTTGCTACTAATCTCTTGTTTTCAGAAGCCATGTAAATCTCTTACCCTCACGAACCTAATTCCACCCTAGATGTAAGTAGTGTAAGGGCCGAGGATAACGTAGCCTTGCCTTATTAGCTAGCAAGATAATCGCTACACCTCGAAGGGCAACTTATGTAGAAGGCTGCCTAGCTTGTAAGCCCCACCCAACCCCCAACCTAAATTAGCTCTTCTTCAGTCTAATACTTTTGCTCTCCCACTTTGCCGATTTCTGGACATGGTGCCGAAACCCGGGAACAACCAAGGAAGACGCACGTAAGTTCCTTTGTCGGCAGGTGGGTGAGGGTTGTGGTTCGTTAAGATTCCTTTCGCCTTACCCCCTTAGAGGTAGTGTCGCTTGTGCGGCATCCGATTTGCCTTTCCCATTAGGGGAAGGGCGAATCTCGAATGTGAATTTCTTTCGTTTAGTTGGTGGCTTCTTTGTTTGATTGAAGGTTTGACTGCTTCTGTTAGTGTTACTTGCATAATTTAAGAATGGATCTAACCCAGTTAAAAAATAGTCGTGCGGCTCGACGCCCTATTTTATCTAGGTTGTTTGACGAATTAACTCGGGCGATAGCTGATGCTGACAGATTGTTAGTCGAAACGTTGCTTGAAAAGATTCAGGTGAAGGAGGCAGCGCTATTGTTAATAAATGAACAATTGGAAGTTGCTAGTCCGGCCGGTGAAGTAGCTGCTGAAGTGACAAACAATGATGTTTTCAATGATATCATTATTGATGCTAAAATCCGAGCAAACAGATTCTTGAAGAGTAACCCTGCGGTGCAACCCGCTGCTGCCAGGACAACCAAGTTTGCCAAATTGCCCAAGCTGCAGATTGCCAAGTTCGATGGAACAGTTTCGGATTGGGAAAGATTTTCTGACCAATTTTCTGCAGGAATTGACCAAAACACCGACTTGGCTAAAATTGACAAGTTTAATTATTTGAGGGGCCTGCTAAAGGAATCTGCAAGTTTGACTATTGCCGGTTTATCACTGACAGAGGCCAATTATGATACTGCGTGGAAGCTGCTTCAAGAAAAGTATGGTGACCCACAATTATTAATTGCTGAACACATACGTCAATTGTGGGATTTGAAGAAAGTCACTCGAATGGACAATGCAGTGGAGCTACGAAGATTAGTGGAAGATTTTCAGAAGCATATCAGGTCTTTGGAAGTGCTTGGTCAAGATGTGTCTAGCATGGGAGCGTTACTGTGCCCGATTTTGCTGAAGTGTTTGCCAAACCCTGTTATTCGTGAATGGCATCGCAAGAACAATGGAGCTGCTGTTTATGATTTGTCACTAATGGTTGAATTTGTTAAGGACGAACTGAAGGGTATAGAACTTACCTATGGTGCCTCACAATTCAAGGAAGGAGCTTCTGCAGTCGATAGTGGTCGCAAGAAGGAAATTTCAAGAGCTTCAGCTTCAGCGTTGCTTACCACAGATGAGGCCTCTACTAATATACCTAGTCGTAGAACTTATTGCGTATTTTGCAATGAATCTAATTCGCATACATCCTCGTCTTGCCCTAAGTATGTGACCATAGAAGAACGTCGTGCGTCCCTAATGGCTTCTCGTAAGTGCTTCCGTTGTTTGAAGAATTCCAATCATTTTGCCAGTTCCTGCGATCAGCGAATCATTTGTCGAGTCTGCAATTCTCGCAGACATCATACCCTTTTATGCCAGAAGCGCACCTCTCCTTCAGCTGCCCTTCCTGCAATCCACAGTCGAGTTCCCCTTGAACCAGTCTCTGGAGGTGTCAAGGAAAAGGTGGTGCCAAGTGGTAAAGGAAGTAAATCCGACACGTCGCAGTCTGCATTAATTGCTTCCACATCCTTGTCAAAAAGTAGTGGATCTAAGATGGTTTCAATTTTGCAAACGATACGAGTTTGGATCCAGCATTCTGGAGGGACTAAAGAGATAGTAATTTTAGTGGACAATGGATCTGAAAGATCATTTATCTCTTCTCGACTGGTGGAGCAACTGAACTTAACTATTGAAGGGGAAGAAGACACTCTCATTCGTTCCTTTGGAGGCATGAAAAACCAGCAAAGAAGCAAAGTGATTTCCTTTTGTCTAATTGGCGGCAATGGAGTGCAGTTAAAGTTGTCGGCTTTAGAAGTACCGGAAATTTGTCACGGTGTCAAGATTTGGGAAACCAGTTTGGTGGAGAGGTTTCTACGGGATAACCGCACATACAGTTGGAATCAGAAGATGGGACCCGGGGAAATTGCAACGGTTGACGTTCTGATTGGTGCTGATCAATATTGGCGAGTAATGACTGGCCAAATGAAGAAATTGAGTTCAGCACTCATGTCTACTCAAAGCGTTTTTGGCTGGATGTTGCAAGGTAGCACTCCGATGTATGGTCCTTTGTCACCACACTCCTTGTCAATGTTTGTAGCTACTTCAAAGGAAGAGGATCCGTCTTTGCAAAATAATTTAGCACGAATGTGGGAGCTTGACAGTAGTGGCATCATGGCCAAGGAAGACAGATCACCGCAGACGTTAGAACAGGTGGAAGTTCTCAAGTTTTTTCATGAAACGAGCACCTTGCAAGAGGACCGTTATCAAGTTCGTATTCCTTGGAATCAACACAAGTTGGAACTGTCTGATAATTTTCATGTTGCATTAGAAAGATTGCGTAAGCTACTTTGGAAGCTTAAGACGGACCCTGTGTTTTTTGAACGTTATAAAGTGGCGCTGTTAGAATACGTCCAGAATGGTCATGCAGAAGAAGTAAGTTTGGAAGATCATAATGCCACAGTTTATTACATGCCTCATCATGCCATTGTTAAAGAAGATAGAGCTACTACGAAGATTCGCATAGTTTTTGATGCTTCTTCCAGCCCTGAGGGTGGTTTTTCATTGAATAGTTGTCAACATGCAGGTCCAAGTCTCAACCCATCTATCTTTGAATTGTTGCTTCGTTTTCGGTGGCCAGTGGCGCAGCCAGAAAAAATTTTCGGAGGGGGCCGAACAAAGTCAGCAAGGGGGTCTGGGGGAGCGCTGTAAGCTCCCCCAGCGGGGTCCGGGGCAGAGCCTCGGAAGCTGAAGCATTTTGGTGTTCATCATTGCCTTATCTGGCTTCTAAAGGGTACTGTTTTTACATATTCTTGAGAAATTTATTTAGCATTATGATGCGATCATGTTAAAGTTGTTAATGTTTTTTGTTAATGTTCAAGAAAATTAAAAACTTATTTTTCCTGCAATTTTTTTTCAGGACCTCTTTTCCACGGACTTTATCCCGCAGACCCTTTTTTTTCTGGACAATTTTCTTTCGTACATTAATTGTCCACTGGATCTTTTTTTCCGAACCTTCTTTCCACGGACCTTTTCTCCCCAAATCTTTTTATCCAGACCTTTTCCCCTTAGGTCTTTTTTTCCTGGACCTTTTCACCCAAGAATTTTTTCTGCCTCTTGTCCGAGTTTTTATTTTTTTATTTTTGCAGGAGGTACAGATGTATGATAAGATCTAGATTTGGGGCTTGTTTTAACATCTCTGTAATGTGTGGAGCAATCCGGACCACTGCACTGTGACTGAGATTGGCGCTAATAACCTAGCTGTCGACGTCCCATTAGGTCTCAACCAACACCCTCCACCCTTTTTCCTAGTTATTAATATTATAGCAATTTATTTTTGCCGTATTTAGTGTAAAAAGTAATTATATTGGTTTCATGGACGATTTTACACGATCAAAACACTTTTTAATTAGCCTAAAATTGGCCTGCTATTATTTTTCACATCCACGATTAATTTCATAAATGTTTAGGCCTACCCTAATGTTAAAAGTAACGGGATACGATAATAACTAAAATAACAAACTACTTGACTAAACTGGTAAAATAATATGGCATTGACAAAAGCTGTAACCAAAGCCAAATATATTAAATAATAAGCCTATAGGCCCATTTCAAATCATGTGAAACTGACAGAAAAAATTAAATTATCTACGTTTTCTCTGCTTACCCTTCTCGGTTTTCCATAACTTCCACTTTACGAGCATTATCAAGTTGATGTCGAATATCTTCTCTTTTTCCGGAAGTAACAAAAAAAAAAATGTCTGATTTGTCCATTACGTTTTCCCGGTATTTTTTTTCTGGCTGTGTTCGTCAAACAATTCAATTGCATCTTCATAATTAGTGAATGCTGTTTTTACTAACGAACGCAGTTGTCGGCCTTTTCCTTTGCCAGACTTTTCTGGCAAAAAAATCAGACACCTTTTGCAAAATGTCTTATTTTTTCCCTTACTGTAAGCCTGCCATTGGTTCTTGTTAAGCCATTTATGTGGAAAAGAACGATTTCTTTCATTTTGCATCATTTGTGGAAAAACATGATCTTGATCTAGAACCCAACAGGGAAAACAATTCCAATTTCTCCTCCGTTGAGAAGACCTGCTTTTTGCTCCATCTGGTTTCGTCAAAGTTTCCTACATCCAACTTGCGTTAAATAAATACAGACCGTGTCAGGCCGTGCCAGTATGGCTCAGAGGTAGACCTCGGACTTTGAATGTTTCAAAGATCGTGGGTTCAATTCCCCGTTCAGGCAGTCTGATATTTAAGTTCAAAAGGCAACGTAAATAGGTTTGCATCTGTATTTTTTTTAACCCTTCTGAGCCGACTGGCTTACCGTTCTGTGTAATCCAACCTGCGTGTTGCTGTTTTCGACTTTTTAACTGGAAGATTTTCATGTGTTTCTGGACAGCCTTCATCTTCACTTCTATTATTTCCTGCCGTATTCACTTCCTTTGATTTTGTCTTGCTTCTTCTTCTTACGAGCATTGCCAAAGAAAGTCAGGGAATGAAGAGAGAATACCAATGTAGTGGTATTATGACCGACTGGCTATGCCCACCTAAGAAGGGTTTTTAGGGGTGGAGGGTTGAAGGTTAAGTAAGTGAGATGGAAAGAGTTGGTTGACGAAAGAGTACGTTGCTTGGGGGAGGAGCAAAGTAGGCAGATTACAAAGGATTTGGCAAGCGCCTGGAATGTGTTATTTGGATTATTAGCGGGGAAATGGTTTCAAGTAGGGAAGGGGACTTATCCAAGAACTGTCAGACGCTAAAACAGATTCGATGTTCCTGAATTTATTTTTAGTTTATTTTACGATTAACCGGCTACTCAACATTCACACAGCTTGACCTAAAGCACAAATAAAGAAATTGTTAATTAAAAAAAAAAAGGCATTTTTTTTCTTGCTTCACTTTCGTTTCGGGGGGGGCCATGGCCCCCGTGGCCCCCCCCTTCCCTGCGCCACTGTCGGTGGCACAAGATTGGAATAACCACTGATTTATCCAAAGCCTTTCTGCAAGTGAGACTGCACCCTGAAGATAGAGATGCCACAAGATTCTTGTGGACGGACAGCCCTTGGAAACGAGGTACTCAACCTTCCCTGCGAGTATTTCGAATGACTAGTGTGCTGTTTGGGATGAAGGCCAGCCCGTTTTTGCTAGCAGCAACTATTCGTCTTCATGCAAGTACCCATCCCTTGAGTGACGAAGAATTTAGTAAGCATTTAGCTGATCATACTTATGTTGATGACTGCTTATCAGGAGAAGAGTCTATAAAAAAGGCCTATTTGCTTTCTAAACGAATTCACGATTTTATGCTGAAGGGTGGCGTGCAATTTACCAAATGGGCCACAAATGATGACAATCTTTGGAAATTATGGATTTCTGATGGTTTAGTGCCGGCAGAGGAGACAGTAGAACAGAAGGTTAAGGTGCTGGGACTGAACTGGGATACAGCAACTGATGAATTTAGTTTTCGTCATGCAGAGTTGATAGCAGCAATCAAGGTCGACTCTTGTACCAAACGAAGTTTGTTGGGAATTCTTGCTCGAATTTTTGACCCGTTGGGGCTGTTGGCGCCCTTTGTAGTGATTATCAAGCGTCTTCTTCAAGACTTATGGAGGCTGAAGGCTGATTGGGATGTAGTCATGCCAGACAAGTTGTTAGCCAGTTGGGTACAGTGGAAAGAAGAGATGCAGTATGTGACTGAATTCAGGATTCCAAGATGGCTTCAAGTCAGTAGTTTAGAAGGGTTCCAGATACATACCTTTTGCGATGCTGGACCACGGGTGTATGCAGCTGTAGTGTACTTTCGATTTCGTACAAAAGGAAAGGAGCAGTTCCAAACATGCTTTGTGACGGCCAAATCTAGATTAGCCCCTATTCAGCCTATGTGTATACCTCGGTTGGAACTTTTGGCGTGTCTAATTGGAAGTCGTCTATCAGCCAGTATTACTCAAGTCTTAAAGTGTGAACAAGCTGAGCAATTTTTTTGGTCTGATTCAAAGGTGGCCTTGAAATGGATAGAAGATGTTCCGTCCAGATGGAAGTTGTTTGTGGCTCGTAGAGTGCAAGAAATTCAGTCGACTACAAGGGACAAAGGCAGCTGGAATTATTGTAGTAGCAAGCAAAACATTGCTGATATAATTACCAGGGGACAAAGCTTGCCCAAGTTAATGCGGAACAAAGAATGGTTACATGGTCCCACATGGCTGAGTTTGCCCCAAGATAACTGGAACAGATGTCCGTCTTCATTACAGGAAGAAGAATTAGTTGCTATCAGTCAGGAAGAAGATTCGATGGTTTCTGTACAGCTAAATCTCTGTTCTGAACCGTTGTTGAAATCAGATGATTTTAGTTCCTGGCAACGATTAACCAGAATTACTGCCTGGATTAAGCGTTTCTGTAGTAACTGTCGTAACGCAACTAAAAGGAAAACCCCATGGCTAACCTTTACTGAGCTTCAAGCTGCTGAGAGATACTGGATTGCTATAATTCAAGTACAAACCTTTGCCAATGAATTTAAAGCTTTATCGACTCAGAAAGAAGTAAATAAGGACTCTTGCATTTATCAATTTAAGCCCTTTTTGGATGAAGAGAAATTTATTCGTTTAGGTGGAAGACTCAGATTTGCAAAGTTTTCAGAAGAACAAAAACACCCTTTTCTCTTGAAAGGTGGAGGATTGGTGGATTTGCTTATACGAGACAGGCATATTAGAATCTTGCATGGAGGAGTTCAAAGTACACTTGGATGTCTCAGAAACGAATTTTGGATTTTGCGTGGTCGTCAGGCGGTTCGTAAAGCCATACATGGGTGTATGAAGTGTAGAAGGTGGAATGCCAGGCCAGCAAGTGAGATGGAAGCACCTTTGCCAGAAGAGCGAGTTACAGAAACAAGTCCTTTTTTTTCTACGGGGGTAGATTTCTGTGGACCAGTAGCAGTCAAGACATATGATGGAATAGCCCAGGCTCATATATGTCTGTTCACCTGCGCAGTGACTCGTGCATTGCATTTAGAACTTGTTGCGTCCCAAAGTACAGCAAATTTTATTTTAGCCTTTAGACGGTTCGTGGCCAGAAGGGGTGGTTGTCGAATAGTGTACAGTGACAATGCACAAACATTTCACAAAGTGGATCGTTTGTTAAGAGAAAGTTGTGCTTGGCTACGTGATACTCAGCTACAAGAAGTGGTTACTGGCCTAGGAATCGAGTGGAAATTCATAGCCCCAAGAGCGTCATGGTGGGGTGGATTTTATGAAAGAATGGTGCAGATGGTAAAATATCATTTACGACGCACTTTAGGCTCAGCTATGTTGTCTGCAGATGAATTGTATACTGTACTCACGGAAATAGAAGCAATTGTCAATAATCGCCCGTTAACGGTTATTACAGAGGATTTTTCTGATGCTGAATATCTAACGCCTGCACATTTTCTGCTTGGGAAAAAGGGTGGTTGCTTAACCGATAGTTTGTTGTTTCACACTGACGTTCCCACAAATCCACAGTTGATTAGAAGATGGAGATATCGTGGACAGTTAATGAAGAAGTTCTGGAATCAATGGCGTCGTGACTATTTGCTGCAACTCCGAACGGCGCATGAAGTTCGTCGGAGAACAAACCAACAGGATCCTATTCAGCTGCATGACGTAGTGCTGCAAATAGAAGAAAAGTTACCCAAGGGGAGATGGAAATTAGCTCGGGTAGTGGAGTTAACAAAAGGAAGAGATGGAAAAGTACGATCTGTTATGCTACAGCATGCTGATGGAAGTTTATCACGAAGAGCTGTACAACACATTTGTCCACTAGAAATTGTGTAGGCGCGAACACTGCGTGTCTTGTCCTGCATCTCGTTTTAGCTTAACAGGGCATAGATTCGCTTACAAGATACAGAAGCAAGTCATGAAGAACACCCATGAAGAAGATATTATTGTGAGGTTACATAACACATGATAGGGACGCATATCACAGTTTTTGACGGAGTTACACTCAAACATTATTAACTTTTGCTCAGATGTGAAGCAGGAAGAAATTTCAGTAGTTGTCTACTACATCTTTATGCCTATTCTTCGGTCTAAATTCATTGGTCATAGGGTACTGATGATTTAGCAACGTTTGGATTTGGGGAGGTCTGTCTACTCGCCTTTCGTTCTGTCTCGGGAGAGGTGTTTAAGAGGAACCAGAACTCTACCAGTAAAAATTTCTAGGCATAGCACAATATTCATCGCATAGTCCACTACAGTGCGAT
>JAHWFP010257746.1:0-20450 GCA_023313725.1 Lithobius niger | reverse complement strand
CAGCAAACATGCAAGTAACAAACATGCAAGTAACAAGATTTGCGACAACTTATAAATTTAATAACAACTCACTGAATATGAAAATAAGTAGTTTGCTTACACATACAAGTCTCTTGAGACTTCATGCCGCTTCTCGTAGCTCGAACAATGTACTTGTACTTGACTAAAGTAATATTATTATAACTTTGCAGAATAAATACCGAATTTAAAAGCTAAATACGAAAAAAGGAGGAACAATTTTTTAAACGGGAAATAGTATAAAAAGGTATGCAAACTACACATGAGCAGAGAGTGGATTGACTCTGCCTACTCGGAACACGAACTCCGTCCCTAAAGAGGTGGAGACTTTAATCTGGCTGACGTTGGGTCATCGATCAGACCTGTTGGGGTAGGGTATCTACCATTTCAGCTTAAAGGTGAACATTTGAGAATGAAATCCAGTCCTTGACAAACATGACAAAGACTGCATTTTAGGGATCGACTTCATGAAGAAGTTCCAGCTCATGATTGATTCTGCGAACAAAGAAGCCTACATGAAACAGTTTCCACACAAGATCCTTTCATTGTCAGGCAACACAACAAATCCGAAAAGGGAAAGAACAAACAACATCTAGAGAATGGCTGCTGACCCTTCTAAGCCCGTTAATGCCTTTAACCTAATGACCAAAGAGCAATTTCAAGAACTGGAGTAGGTCATCCATGCTCATCAGGCAGGGTTTCCAGGGAAACCGGGATTGATTTCAGTCAGTCAGCATAAAATCGAGTCCAGGGAAGAACCTTGCCCCAAGATCGCCAAGAGCTACCCATGTCAAGGAAACAAAGGGAAGAGGTTGACAGGATGGTTAACGACTTGCTTCGTAATGACAAGATTGAAGAAACTTAGTCTGAATGGGGGTCACCTATTTTCCTTAAAAAACAAGAATGGTGGAGGACTGAAAAACTGTTAAAATCACCACTGACCACACCCCCACGAAAAAAAGAGCCTCCCCCCCCCCCCCCCCCCCACCAAGACGGAGGAGATATTCCATTTCCTGGCTGAGAAGAAGTATGTATCAGTCATGGATGGGGAATCGGGCTTCCACCAGATCCCGCTCCACCCTGATCCACGATATTGCACGACATTCATTTCTCCAGACCGCGGAACCTACAGATAGAAAGTATTGCCGTTTGGTCTCAAGTCAGTGACAGCAAAGTTCTAGTGGACAGTAACATCATTCTCAATGGGTTCATCGGCACGGACTGCGTCGTGTTTGTGGATGACATCTACATAGCGATGGAAACGTGGGAGGAATACGTACAGGCTGTCAAACGTGTGTTCCAACGACTGATCAAACATGGATTCATCCTACGGAGGAAGAAGTGTCACTTCTTCCTACTTTTCATGAAAATCCTTGGACATGATGTTTCTGCGGACAGTATCAATGTAACAAGAGTCAATAGTTTCGGCGCTAATGGATTTCCCCGTTACAAACACAAGGAAGAGGCTGCAGCAATACTTCGGGCTGACAAATTATTTCAGGAAGTTCATCAGGGAGTATGCTGAGACCACCAAAGTCTTTCATCGCCTACTCAAGAAGGACACTGCACAAAGTTGGAGGACAAACATTCACGATCGTTCGACGAGCTCAAAGCGAAGCTTCTGGCCACTCAGTTTCTTCAGTTACCGGGTTTTGACTACCCATTCTAGATCGAGACAGATGCAAGCGACGATGGAATCGGAGGAATGATGGCTCAGGTCAGTGATACCAAGTCAAGGCCATAGAATTCTTCAGCAGTACGCTGAAGGATCAAGAAACTCACTACACAACCTTTGAGAAGGTGGCACTTGGCGCTGTGGAAGCAGTGGAACGATGGAAACACTATGTGGATGGGACCCACTTTGTCTTCGTTACTGATAACGACGTGCTTAAGTGGGTGCTATCAAATAAGAAGAACTCGGCGACAACTGGACATTGGGCAGTCAAAATCCAATGCTACGACTTCAAGGTCGTACACAGAGCCAGAAGCTCAATGTTATAGCTGATGCACTGTCACAAAGTGCTTCTGGGCCCATAGGCAAAATGTATTGTGGGCCCCTTTGACCCCTTCCCCCCTGCTTTTTTCCCAATCTTTGATCTTTGTGACTGTCACACATTGTTTGGTTTACGTTTGGCCCAAAAAAATTACTTCATATTGTAAGCAAACAATAATATTTGAAGAAAATTGTAGGAAAAAAAACACGTCTGTGTGGCATTTTTTAGCCTACTATACTGTCGAATTGTTATAGCTTTGTTAAATTGTTACTGACTACTGTAATTAGTAATTATATTTCTACACTTGTCACACAGGTACGTAAGACTTGCTTTTAACATATTGCACTTTGAATGTGAAATTGACATGCCGTAGTTAGTTCACTACTTGAGGCTCTTAAATCTATACTTTAGCCGTGCTTTCTTCAATGCAATAATTTCAGTCCTATTGTGTATGTCCATAATTTTTGCTTTGTCACTCCCAATACTGCAAAATAGGCTAGTATTACCGGTACCTTCCTAAACGACCAAACAGAGCGAACCAAACACACCACTGTTGGAGACAGTTTGGATCATTCCCTGCTAATATCCGTGTTGATGCGGCTTGATTGACGTCAACATCGTCAGCGATGAATCTGTTTCGTCAAAACTGTTAGCTCGCGCATGCTCAAACCTCCACCCAAGCAAACCACCTCCCTGAAATGGTTCGCAATTTGGCATTGCTCTCGCCTGGTCACATCTATTAGCCAATCCTGATTAAATCCATTAGCCAGGCCTGGTCGCGGTGAAGGTATGACGTATCGAATACTCTGCTGAGCTTGTTGAGCTGTGTTGTAGTTTAGGAACGTACTGAACGGCTGATGCAACGTCATTGCGCACGCGCGACATCAAGTTTGGAGCCAAACTGTTTCTAACAGTGGTGCGTTCTGTTCGCCCTGTTCGGTCCTGTAGGAAGGTACACACAGTACTACAGGCAGGTCTTCATTGGAGCCCAAACTTGTAAGTCATCGGCCGTAGCGCGGATAGCCAGTGCCGATGGGAGCGGGGTGGGCACATCATAGCTGAGGCCTAGCAGCCCCCCCCCCCCCCCGAGTTGCAGGGGCCCGTAAGCAATGCTTACCTAGCCTACCTGTATGTTACGCCACTGGGGAGTGCCCACAGACAAATTCCAGGTGAGGCAGGCTCAAGAGCAAGATTTTAGCTAAATGAGTCTGGAAAGTTCATTCCAACTTGTCCGAAGCAAGGAAAACCCAAGTTTCCAGGATTTCTCAAGAAAGCAATTTCATGTTGTGAAAGTGTAAGGTAGTTTTTATTTCGGTAATTGTTTAAAGAGACTTCATCTTTAATGAAGGAATTCTATTTTACATGGATCGTGCTGCACCCGAGAGAAACAGCCAGAGCGTTATTTTCTGTGCCGTTTGTCAAATGGGGAAGTGTGCCCAAGCCAAGGCACCAGGACAGCTGCAACCAGTAATCCCAGATTACCTGAACCACATCATGGGGATTAATTATGTAGGACCACTCCCAACGAATACTTTCAACAAGTACGTTTTATCTGTGGTAGACTACTTCACCAAGTGGGTATGGCTGATACCTAAACGAAATGCAACATAAAGATCTGCGGCAACGAAGTTTATTTAACATGTTCTCTATGAACTTGAAAAATACACTTTTTTACGCTTAATCCCACAAAACTAGATAAAACAAATTCAACTCGATACAACTCGATATAATATAACGAGTTTTGTGAGATTAAGCGTAAAAATGTGTATTTTTCAAGTTTAATGTGAAATTTCGCAGTAGTCAATGTGACATTTTCAAATGTTCCCTATGATGTAGGTGGACCAGAATACCTGATTTCAGGCAATGGAGCAGTGTTCACCAGGAAAGACTTTGTTACGATGCTGCAGGAAAATGGTATCGGGCAATCCAAAACGATGGCCTACCATCCTCAGAATAATGCGATGGAGAGGGTTAACCAAACATTGAAGGCGTATATTATGGCATTCGCTATGGAACGTCAAGGAGGATGGTTAGCCAGTTGAGGATGTGGCCATAGCGACTAAGGCGCTATGCAAGTGATCTGCGGTCGAACTGGGTAGCTGGTTCGAATCCGGGTCATGCCACTCCGACGAAACGTAAGTGCATAAAGGTGGCTTACTGAACTACGATATTTCTAGTGTATGATTTTCGCTGTTGGCTTAATTTCCAATTTTCCTTAGATCTCAAAATAACATCCAACGTAGCCGAAACTCAGTCAGACCAATATGCCTCCCTCTCTGCAGCATCAAGAACACGGCCACTCTAAGTCGCTACAGTCTTTTCCCACTAACAGTATCAAGTATCGAAAAAACAAAAGTATGCAAGGCAAAGTCCCAACTCAGATTACCACCCAAAAAGATACCGAGAAGCAGTCCCTTAGTCACAATACAAGTGTCGCTAGTTGTTGCAGCAGCCATCATAGCTCAATTCTGGAGGAGGCGTCCAAGACCTAACGTTCATTCATCACTACAACTGCCGTCCAAACCTTTGTTCGAAGCCTTTCTCGCCTGTATTTTAATGCTATGGGCCTCTTTAACAAACTTGATGAACTTAAACTTGCCACCTCTCAACTTTCTCCTAATATTATTGGCGTCTCTGAAACACCTCACTCCAGCTATCCCGGAGACTCAACCATTAATCTTAATGGCTATACTGCCTACCGCAGTGGCCTCTTACTCAGGAGTCACAGAGGCGTGCTCATTTACCTTAAAAGCAATATTCTGTCTTCACTCAGTGGCACTTTTTCCGACTCCCGCGGTGAATGGGAATCTCTGGTGCTCGATCATTGTTCTTTCATCCGACAATATCACTATTGCTTGCGCCTACCGAACTCCAGTAAAAGGCTACCCCACACAATGGCCAAGTTTTCTCTCCATGCTTAACAATGCTGTGCCCACCAACCCAACATAACCTTTCTTCTGTATGGGAGATTTCAACCTACCTAATATCAACTGGCTTCGTGCCTCTACCTGTGAACTTAATTCAAGTGCCAGTCTTGAGTTGACCATAATCTTGTACAACATGTTACAAAACCTCCTCGCCATCGTTCAAACCAGTTTACTTCATTTGCTTATCTGATCTCCTTCTCAAAACCTCTCTTCAATCACTCACTTACCTGCCTTTGGGCGTGGTGATCATGATGTCCTCAATTTTTCACTTGATATTGACGTTTCTACCAAGGCCAACCCCTCTCCTTCTTACAACTTTCGCTCAGCTGACTACACGCTAATTAACCACATTATTTCCTGCATTTATTGGTCTACCGAACTTGCTGATCTTGATGTTGACTCACAGGTTCAAATACTTACCGCCTTCCTTCAAGCCATTATCTCCCGTTTTATTCCTGTGGCCATGAAGCCTTTTTTCTCCCACCCATCCTGGTCCACACCTGAACTCCGTGCTTCCTTAAACAAAAAAAAAAGCCATCTTATCGTCTGCTTCATTCCTTTCCGTCTCCATCTAAAGTGGCAAATTCCTCGCTGCAAGAGAGAATGCTATCAAGCAACTCAAACTTGCTAAAACTTCGTTTGAAAACAACCTTATTCAACGTTCCAAAAGCAACCCCAAATTACTGTTATCTCACCGTAAAAATGGTAACAAAACTATCCCCATAAGCTGTATCAGAAATGATGGCAATACTTTCTCTCTTGATAAAATTTCCATTAGTTGCAAGCTAAATCATCTTTTCTCTACAACTTTCCTTCCTGCTTCTTCTCGCAATCCTATTCCACCTGCAGCTGGCGTCGTTCATTTTAGTCTGACCGATGTTCTTTCCTCTCTCCTATCCCTTAAAGAAGACTTTTCTTCTGGTCCTGATAACATTCCTCCCATTTTTCTTCGTACTTGTGCCAGTTCTCTTTCGACCCCCTTGTTTCCCATTTTCTCCGATTCCATCCTTTCTAGTACCGTTCCTTCATGTTGAAAGGATGCTCATATCGCTCCAATTCATAAATCGGATTCTCCTTTTTGTGTTAGTAATTACAGACCTATAAGTCTCCTCTCGTCTATTATAAAAATCCTTGAACGGTTAATCTATACTCTGATCTTTTTGATGAATGTTCTCAACTCAATATTCCTCCGGCCACCCAACATGGTTTCCTTTCTAAACGTTTTTGCCTCACCAATCTTCTCTCCACGTATGATCCCATTACTAAGCTTATTGATGTTGGTCTACCATGTAACTTTGTTTTCTTTGTTTTCAGTAAAGTTTTCGACACTTTCTCACATGCTAAGCTTTTGCCCAAACTTAACTACTGTCGGTTTTTCTCCTGGCATTATTTCCTGGCTTAACTCCTACCTGCTCCAACTCCTACCTACTCCTTAGGCGGCAACGGGTCATCCTTCGTGGTTCCTTCACTCCTTGGCTTTACGTTACCTCTGGTGTTCCTCAAGGCTCCGTTCTTGTTCCCCTCCTGTTCAATATTTTCATCTCTTTCTGTTATTCGTTCTCATGATGCCTGCTATGCTGATGACTTAAAAACCTTCTCTCTGTTTCCTGCAAATTACTTCAAGAAGACATCCAACATATTGCGCACTGGGCTACTACCAATTCCCTTCTTTTTCATACTGATAAATGTCACGTCCTTTACCTTGGGCTTAATAATCCGCACTTTCTTACTATCTTTCTGGCAAGCCTATCACTCGTGTTGCTAATCATCCTGACCTTGGGATCCTTATTGATAATGCTCTAAATTTCAGTCTTCGCACAGAAAATGTCATTTCCGAAGTCTTTCGTAAGTCTTTCCATTTTGTACTGAAGGATTTCTCCAACCTTATACCCTCCCTGTTTGCTATTTTCTATAAAACCTTTTTCCTCCCAGTCTTTGGTTACTGCTCCCAAATTTGTCATCCCTACAATCTTTACTCACTTAATTGTCTTGAAAACTGTGAACGTTGCCTTGCCAAATGGTGTCACACTATTCGTTCCTTACCTTATTCCGTTCACCTACATAAACTTGGGTTTACGTCCATTCATGATCGTTTTCATCCTAGCCCGACAGTGATGTTTCCCCGACAGGTGAGTTGCTCGACAGTGATGTTCCCCGACAGTGATGTTTGCCCGTCAGGTGAGTTGCTCGACAGTGATGTTTGCCCGACAGGTGAGCTGCCCGACAGTGATGTTGCCCGACAGGTGAGTTGCCCGACAGTGATGTTTGCCCGACAGGTGAGTTGCCCGACAGGTGCGTTGCCTTATAGAGATATTTGCGCGACTGGTAAGTTGCCCAACAGGTAAATACTAGAAATGTACAAACCACACACTGCCGTGACTTCATTTAAGTGATTTTAATTTTGTAGCATTAATAGTCCATGCTGTTAGTGCAAAAACATTTAATTTCCGGCAACAAGCTACATATTGTACATGGAAGCTGTTCACATGTTGTAGTTTACAAATCCGCCGGGAGACACTCCCGGAAGTGACACATATAGCCGTGATGACGTCATCAAAATGGCCACCATGCGATGTACTAAATCTCTACTATCTCCGGAACTAATTGATCAATCCTATCGTGCGACCTATTGTTGGAAAGATAATTTAATTTGCTAAAAGAAATTCTGGAACAATATATGCCATAATTCTGTTAGTTTTGGTTTAATCTGAAGAAAAACATATGACTGCTGTGCGATAAACTAATTCCCAATTATCTCTGGAACTAATGGATCACTCTTTTCGTGCGACCTATCGTTGGAAAGGTAATTTAATTTGCTAAAAGAAATGCCGGAACAATGTACGCCATAAATCTATTAGTTTCTACGTAATTTGAAGGAAAGCACATTGTGTCGTCGTCAAAATGGCGACCATGCAATATACTAAAAAATGTGTATCTCCGGAACTAATTGATCAATCTTATCTTGCGACCTATCGTTGGAAAGATAATTTAATCTTCTAAAGGAAATGCCTGAACAATGTATCCCGTAAATAATTTAGTTTTTGTTTAATATGAAGGAAAAGGTAACGTGTATGCAATTATTGCCACTTTATATGTGGTTCTTTTGGAAACGGTGCAACTCCGCTATGCCCGGTACAAGGAAGAACGCCAGAAGGATAGTAAATTCAGGGTTTATTCCAAGGCCACGCGGTCTGTCGTTAGGAGATGTTGTCCATGGGTTCAAGGATGCTCTGATCAGGGCTTCTAGCAGAGTGGCACACTCCAGGAAGAGTTCTTAGCTGGTTAGGGACTAGCTTCCGGAGTGAGGCTGCAAGGCCTTAAGTACCTAGAGCTGCAGCCAGTACCTGCCACTGGTGGTGCAAGGTACTTCCTGTACTATATCCTGGTATCCCATGAGCCATCTCTGCTAGCAGCTACCCCTAGGGGCAGGCAAGGCCAGAGCCATTCTGACCACTGATCTCCAGGGACTGGACCATACATCAAAGTACATAGCATTACTGGAATGCATTAATAAAGATATAGAGTATACAGAATACATAGTATGGAGCCATAGCATCAAGGTAAAGAGGCCCACGAAGGCCCGAGCTTGAGGAGTAGGAGGAAGCTGTGGAAAGCGTCGTTGTAATGGTAAATTATTAAAGCTGTGTCGTATTGTTCACAGTGCGTCACTTGAGCAGTGACCTTTACAGGCACACGGTAGTGTACAGGAAAGTAATTGTTTAATATGACAGCTCATACCTCTCTTAGTACACTTGCAAGTCTATAGAGGCTACATAATTACCCCAGCAGTTGTCATCCATCCCAGAATATCAATTCAGCTGATTTTTATTGCCTCCCCTTTAACGGCTGCCTGAATTGTCAAGTCATCACCCTGATTCTGATAACCTCATTCTGCAGATAATGATGGCCTGTGATGCTAACCTTGTGTGCGTACCTACTTTGTTTACGTGCGATCCGCCGATGACTTCAGAATGCTGTCTGCCCTTACTGGTGTTGCAACAAAGGCTTGAACAAAGTTTTCATTCTAGCCACTACCTGCTAACTCACAACCAATCTTTGAAATTACAGCCATTTCTATGTGCAGTTTTGTGATGGTTGATAGGCCTTAAGCTGGTGTCTGTGATGAATTGATCTTCTTAAGAATACTTGTCATAATGTTCATGGCACGGCGAACCATGGATGTGGAATTCACATCATATACTGGGAGCAGAATTGATGTGCATTTACCTTTCAAACCTTCATGGATGTTTTGACGGTAAAGGAAGGCTACCCAGGATAACACTTTACCTTCGTGGTCAGCCTTGCTTCTGGTGGATTAGACCAATCCATCATTTCCACAGGTGTATCAATGGTTTTTTCTTTGACCATTGGTAACGGTGCACCACATTAATGTTTGGTCGTATGAGGAAGACTTGTGGAGGACTCGGGCAAGCCTATTCTGCTTTATTGTTTGATTGTCCTAGGTTGAGACTGGTTGTCAAAGACATAGCTACTGGTAGGTGAAAGATGAGACATGCCTGTTACATGGAATGAGTTCGCCGATGTACTGAAGGCTGTGTTATGTTCTATATTTTCAATTGCGCGCAGCACAAGTGAATACATTATAGATCGCAGAATAAAGCTAACTTAAATTACACATATAAAGTGGCAATAATTATGTGTAGATTTTGTTGTTCTTCAAATTAAACAAAAGAGACTTATGGCATACATTGTCCTTCCAGTTCTTTTGGCAAATTAAATTATATTTCCAACAATAGGTCGCACGATAAGAGTGATATATTCGTTCCGGAGATACCGCAGATTCGTATATCGCATGGTAGTAATTTTTATGACGTTATAATATGTTTTTCTGTATATTAAACAAAAGCTAATATATATAAGCAAACAATGCTCTGGCAATTCCTTTAACAACTTAAATTATCTTTCCAACGATAGGTTACACCATAAGATTGGATCTATTAGTTCCAGAGATACACGAGATGTAGTATATCACATGGTGGCAATTTTGAGGACGTCATAATATGTTTTCCTTCAAATTACGCAGAAACTAATAGACTTACGGCATACAGCTTCCATGTGCAATATGCAGCTTGTTGCCGGAACTGAAATGTTTTGGCACTTTTTGTCGCTAACAGCACGTACTAAAACCATATCTTGTGTCCAGCCCCACAGAATTATATACAAAAACAACATTATATACACAAAAAATTTTCAAAAAACAAGTTAATATTAACAAAATCTCCCATTCTGACAACCTCACGACGATCAGAGGGACAATAAAATAAACGATTAACAAAGCTGATATTTATTTATGTTTACAAAGTTGAATAGTTAACAAAGCTGATACAGTATACATAACCCTGATATTAAAAAAAAAACTGTAAAACTTGATGCAAAATTGCAACCAGGAATGAATTCATAAATGAGAATATTGAATAGAAGAAAATAAAAAAAAATTAAAGGGGTGAGACAAACCGATGGTGCAGGCAAAATAAAAGGAGGAAGAAAAATCCAAGCCCGAGCATTGTGGTATTGCTTATTCATCACTTTTCGGGATCACTGTCGAGCAAAAATCACTGTCGGGCTACACACCTGTTGGGCAAACATCACTGTCAGGCAGCTCAATTGTTGGGCAAACATCACTGTCGGGTAACTCAACTGTCGGGCAAACATCACTGTTGGGCAAACATCTATGTTCGGCAACGCACCTGTCGGGCGAACATCATGTCGGGCAACAGACCTATCGGGAAACTGTAGTCGGGCAAAAGTACTCTGTCGGTCAACCGAGTGTCAGGTAACTGTACCGCAATTCGATCTAAATTTTGATGAGGATTTTTTTTTTTTAGATGTAGGGCAGCCTACTTGCTCTGATTTTATTAATTTTCGAAAAAAATAGCTTCCTTGCTCAAAATCCGTAACATGCTGCGTGAGTGCGTGGGTATCTTAGACTAGGACAAATTCTGAGAAATGTGACTGTAAAAAGTGTAGGAAGCATTTTTGAGGAAAAGCTGGCAAATAATATTTTCTGACTGTAATTGGCATGCTGATTCCGAATATCCTGTTTGCCACCCTTGATTTTGATGGTAGCTGCACGTAAGCCCTTAAAAACAAAATGGCGGCCACACGAAATGCTTAATATCCATAACTTTTAAAAGAGAAAATTTAAACTACATATCTTGGTGCCAAACATTAGGTTTTTGAGGATGCTGCATCCAAATTTTTATTTGCTTCTCTGAAATTTGATAAGTGATCAAAATCTTTTCAAAACAATATGGTCACAAAGTATCAAATTTGGATGGTAATATCCTGCAAAACTGTTAATAACTTCCAAGTAAGATAAATCAAACAGTGATTCATGTCTAACAGTAGGTTTTTAATGCAATTCATATCTTAAAAAAAAAATAGTACTGAACATTGCATGACATCGGTGGAATGGCAATTTAGGTTCAAAATAATATTATTAAACAAAGCAAAAGATCATCTTAAAAAATATTAACAGTGGGTCAGTATAATATTTACAAATACGTGTACCGTTTTTCCAATGAAGGATATTCACTCACTCCTTGCTGACATTTTCTGCACATTTGCAGGCTGCAGTACAGATAAGCTTACCTTTCTTGCAGGAACAATTCGCAGAAACACAACCACCCAAACATCCACAGAAGATAATGCCCTTGCAAAATTATGGAATTGGTGGCAGTGTCGCGGCAGACGCTACGACGGCTGAGGTGCTTGTAGCGTCCCCGACATCATTGGTTGACGAGTATTGTTAGGATCAAGTTTTGGTGATTATTACGACTTTTTACGATAAAAGCACAGCATGGGCTACAGTCCCGGCTTGGGGAATGAAGCATCGGTGTCCTAACTCTAGGCGTAACCTTAATGCTACCGGTAATTTCACTGCCACCAACGGTGGATTAATTTAATTGCTTAAACAAAGTATAAAGCTAAAAGGGCTACATAATAGTTCACACTTAAAAACAATTAATCTGCTAGGGAACAAACCTCAAGTTTAAAACTCTTGGTTTTTATTTAAAACATCAGAAAATGAATATATAAACACTTTTACATTTAGTTCACTAGTTTTGGCTTTTGACAAGTTTGCAAAAACAATTTAACAGAATTTACATTTGAAATTCACTTTTGAACAAGAACAACGAAGTTGATTCTTAAAACAGACTTAATTTCAATTAGAAAAAGTTTTTTTTTCTTGGGTTCCAATCCTGGTATACCCAGCAAGCTGAACTGCGTCCGACAGTTATTTTTCTCTGAATCCACGAGGATCAAACTGTCCCTTTGTTTACATTTAAAAACGAACAAAGAATGAACTTGGCTTTTTAGAAAGAGATGCCTACTCTAACATTATGTTGGTAGGTACCAGGAATGCCGATTTGGCTTACCAATCATAAAGACTCTAAGCTAGAGGTTAGTTTTAAATTAGACTATGAATTTAGAATTGGGGGGTTCTAAAGATAAAATTCTGAAGTTAAACTAGTCACATACGAACCACAACCATTTTGCCCGGCATGGCAACCACGGACGTGACATCTCCACTCCCGACCGGCGTGACCCTTCTAGCTTGAGAGATTGTGAGCTGTGCTGACTGAGCTGTAGAGGGAGGGCAACTGGGGCTTTCTATGCTGGAGCAGCGGATTTTCTCGACCAAAGCGAGGACGGGTAGGAGAACTACGTGGGTCTGATTGGTGGAAGGCCAGAAGAACAATGGGAAAGTGGGTAGAGCAAAGGGATTTGGTGCAGAACCGTTTGAAGGAGTAGGGAAGGGTTAAGATAGTCCAAATTGAGTTTCAATTCTTGAACTTTGGGAAAAGCCTTTACATTGGGATATTGATTATTGATTGAATATTTACATGTGAACTTGGTGAAATGGCTCTTGTTAAAGCTTAGTACTTTGGCTTGGGTAAAGAATAAATCCTTAATAAGCTTTAACAGTAAACTGCAGTGTTACACACCACAACTAGGTGGGGGGGAGGGACTGAGTTTCTTTGCACAGACTGACTTTGAGTTGGCATTGGGAACAGATCTTTATAAGATTTTTTTTGTTTTAATAGAAGGACAAGCTATTGCAAACATTCGGATGGTCACAGTCGGAGTTTTGGTAGAGATTTAAGGCATAGATATTTACATAAAAATTTGTGTCCGGTGATTGCCGATGTCGAATTGGTTCGAACTAATGGCAGCGTTCTGGGGGCAAACGATTATTAATAAAGTATAAAAATGGATAAATAAACTAGCTTAGTGAATGCTATAACGCATTAAGTTAATTTGGATGTTTAACTTTAAAGTTAAAAGACAGTTATCGATCTTAGTGGAAATTTTTCATAGTAGTTGCGATCGTTCAAACACAATAAAAAATATCACACTTAAAATACCTGTATCCACATGTATGTGAGATTAGTAGTCTAAAAAGGCGATTGGGCTGTCCCGTCACATCAGAAAACCCAGGAAAAAAAAACAGGAGAGGTATGTTTCAGGGTGAACCTCCCCTTAAAAATGAATGTAAATATTAATAAAAAAAAGATAAGTCATGGATTCAAGTTCAATCATTCTAACAGGCGTAGGTGCTGAACTAAGCTGTAACTTGAAAACGCCGATATATTTAAACCCTAAAAAAGAGTATGAAATGGCACTCGTTTCGTTGGATACGTACTACAGTATTTTCAACGTTCACGCAGACAACAGCGAATTTTCATACACATCGACGGTGGAGCGAACTGGATCAAGGTGCGAGTCGTTCCCGGTGCTTACGAAATTTCGGACTTGAATAATTTTATACAATCTACTTTGGAAGGAAGTGGTCACGAAAAAAATCCCATCGTTTTAGAACCAAACCACAATACCTTAAAGACAAACTTGATTATAAATAATCCGGTCTATGGTGTGTCGTTTCTGGGGGATAATAACTTAGGAACTGTCCTGGGGTTCATTTAGGGAGTTTATACTAAAACTGAGCAAGGTCAAAAATCTGTGGACATAATGGGGCTCAATACAATTTTCGTTCATACTAACATAATCGGGTCTTCCTACGTGAATGACGACACTCAACCTTGCATATACGCTTTTTATCTGGGAGTGCCACCGGGTTATAAGATGATAATTTCCCTTCAAAATTTAATTTACCTTCCCGTAACTACTGACAAGATTCGTAGTATTCGTATCTGGTTAACTTCTCAAGATAATGAAATGATAAATTTAAACGGGGAAACCCTTACCGTCAGACTTCATCTGAGGTCTAAAAAATAATTTTGTTCGTATTAAAAAAAGAATGTTAGTATTCGAAAGAAAAAAAAGAATAATTAGAAAAGGATTCGTCGTAGATAATAATCAATTAAGGGCAAATAACGCAGCATTCATCAAATTTATAAGGAGAGCGAGAAGATGGGTTTAATCAAACATTACCTCGATATAAACGAATCTTTGCTTGCAACAAGATTCGTCCGTGGAGAGCTACGAATTTCATGAATATAATCCGATAGTAGGAACCAATGTAAACGTCAATTCGGAAATTAGAATCGTAATTGAAAACCAGGATTTGTTTCTACACGTCGCGAATAGTTATCTTCTGATTAAAGGCAGGTTACTGAACGCCGACGGTTCTAGTTTTGCTGATGCGGACGTAATGTCTCTCATCAATAATGGTTCCATGTACCTGTTTTCCAGCATTAAATATCACGTGGGGGATAAGCTAGTGGATGAATTAAATTACCCCGGTTATGGGACTCTCATGAAAGGTCTCCTTACGTACGGATTGACCGATCAAGTGTCGTTGCTGGGAAACTGCTGGGCGTTAGATGCGGCAGAATCTTCCGAGGCCAGTTTGAACGATAGCATCGGGTTCAAATTACAGCATTCCATCATCGTAAAGGAGACAACTCCTAAAGGAAGCTTCTCGTTCGCCATTCCTTTAAAACACTGCATGGGATTTTTCGAAAATCATGACAAGGTGCTGTACGGTACCAAGCATGTCCTAACGTTGTCTAGGGCGAGCAATGACGATGCTGTATTCAGGGCAGCTGCAACAGCCGTTGGGAAAGTCGAATTGAGTAGCGTTCCGTGGCACGTACCGCACGTAACCACATCTGATGAGCAAAAACTTAGGCTTTTTAGCTACATAGAAGGTGGGATGAACGTGGACTTGGGTTTTAGGCACTGGCATTACGATAGTTGCGAACTTCCTCAGAGCACTAGTTTCACATGGCGCATGCTTACTACTTCGGCCGTCGAAAAACCGAGGTGGGTCATTCTAGCTCTTCAGACTGATAGAAAAGATGCGCAAACTAAAAATCCAGCCGTATTCGATCACTGCAGTCTTCAAGATGCTAATGTAACTTTAAATTCCGAACCTTACCCGTTCTTGGACTTGAACGTAAATTACGCTACTGGAGAATACTCAATCCTGTATAGAATGGTGCAAGAGTTTAGACGCGCTTTGTACGATGTCGGGGACTTTTGGTGTCGGTGCAGTTTTTAAAAAGACGTGTCCTCTAGTAGTTTTGGACTGTTTCCAAGCAATCGGAGAGACTTCAGTCCGGCATAGTCGACGTACAAGTAAAGTTGAAATTTAACGCCGCAGTTCCAGCTAACACGACGTGCCACGCGCTGTTGATTGGAGATAGAAAAATGAGTTTGAAATTGGATAAAGGCAAAGTCGAAGTGATTTATTAAAAAAAAAGAGAGATGGGGAAACAAAAAATGAAAAGAAGCAAGATCGTAAAATGTAAAAAAATCGGAAAAAAAGAGGTGGGTTTTTACCGTTGTTAGCGTTACTCGGACTACTCGTAGCCAGAGTAGGAGGTCTAGCTGGTGGTGCTGCGGGCATTACTATGGCTGTTAAGAAAGCTCAGAACGATGCTAAGGTGTTGGAAGAGATGGTGAGACATAATAAGAAAATGGAAGGTTCGGGTTTGAAGAAGAAAAAAAAAGCAAAGCGTGGCAGAGGGCTCTTTCTAAGACCAGTGAAGGTCTGATCGATTTTACTAAACCGTTAACGAATATCGATTTAAATAGATTGGTCAAAATCTTGAAAATTCGTAAATACAGAGGGACTTTCAGCAAGGATCGTCTGCCGCTAAAACCTAAATCTCACGGCGAATGCGGTATCGTTAATCTCGAAGATTTGCAAGATGGAGGCGAGAGTCATTGGGTGGCTTACTCGACGATTACGGACACACCTTGCTATTTCGACAGTTTCGGTAATTTGGAACCTCCCACATCAATGTCCGAGTACTTGGGTTCCGTTAAATACAATCACGACAGAGTGCAGAATTTTAATCAAATATGGTGCTGACATTTCTGTTAGTATTTTATAAGAGCATTGGGTAAGAGCGGCATTTACGAGATGGTTTTGGATGAGATGGTTCTTTAAATTATTTGCTATTATTTGCTATGTACAAATCTAATTTAACAGGAACTTACGTGGACTTTTTAAACTAAAATTATCAATCCTGTTTTATGACAAATTTCACTGTTCTGTTATGCAATCTTATCGCCTCTTTACGAATTGTCCAGATAGGTATAAATCTACTTGAACATCTGTACTATGTGGAAAGTCAACCTCGGACATTATTTAAATATATGAATATTCATAAAACAACATTGATCCACCTGTAGAATAATCTGGATCCGTTTCACAATGATTAAAAGAGTCACCCACTCTCGTTTTGCGTCTTGGCCAAAGTTGAAAATATTGGTTATTGATATCTTCATCATATTTATAGTTTTTCAGATTTAAAGTATTTCCACTTCTTATACATCATAAGGTCAAACTTTTATGAAGAGATGTAATTGTCCACCCGGGGGTAGATATCACCACATCGTACAAATAATAGTGTTTCATTATTTGTATGTGTTGACGAGGATAGTTATTGATGCACGTGAAAAAATCACCTTTATGTATAGGCCCACTTGCCCGAAAACTGATTAATATTGGACAAATACTTTGAACATATTCCATAGTGGTCGTGTGATGATATGTGTATGGTGGTGCCAAGTTTGTTATTCGCTGAGAATTCTTCCCTCTCTAAATATAAGACGTTTTGGAAAGTTGTCGATAGATCAGTTTTAAGGTTTTAAGGTTTCAATTTCGTTTCTAAATCGGTTAGCTGAGAATAAGTTGGCACAGCATCTTCTGCATCTATGCCTGGAGCAACTTTAGTTAAACGTTTATTTCCCGCATCAAATTCCCGATCAGAGTTAAAATTACATTAAGGATCAGTTTTAGATGCTACCTGTTGGTCGATTTTTTGCGTCACGTACTCCTTTAAATTATCTATCGAAGAAGATAGATTGGTTTCTAACTCGCTTAGTTGAGAATAGGTAACAGCAGACGGTGAGATCTGAGACGGTGAGATCTGAGTCACAGGATGCGCTGCCTGAGTGAGTGAGCGAAGCGAACGAAAATCAGCGTTTGTTGGCAGGTATGTGCAACAATTTGAAAAAAAAACTTATTTCGGTCGAACATGGACACACATATCAGCTACCATACCTAACCAGTGTTGCATATCGTGCATTCAACACCACCCGTGCATAGCACGGGCTTCAGCTAGTCGTTATATATTTCGCTGAGCCGACCAGCGCCCTCTGTGCTGTTTTGCATTCGAAAAGCTAATCTGATTAAACCAATTTAAATTAAATAAAATAAAACCACTCTTAATAAATTATCTAAAGGTCTGACTATTTTTTTAAAATTCAATATAATTAAGTTTTAAATTAACTGTCGTAATTAAGAGTGCCAAATCTAAAAATTAATTATGAAAATCGTATTCTCATTGACTGGCCTTGAAGATGTTGCTGAACTGTGTTTCCCCAATTATTATTAAAATAACGTAGTGGCTCACCAATTATCTAGTATTGCTATAATAATGCCATGTAAACTATAATGGCTTAAAGCTGGTTGTTTAAAATAAAAACCATAAATGCAATCTAAAAATCGTGTATAAGTTTTAGTTTCAGTTTCGGATTCTTGGCCTTTCATATTCTTTTCTCAGTCTGAACACTGCCTACTCTACACAGAGTAGGCAGTGTTCTGAAGAAAAACGCGGGCATTTGAACGACGCTTTACCAGAAATCAAGTTACCAATCGCTAGCGCACTTTTAAAATTGAGCGTCGCAATGTGTAGGCCAGCCAGTGACCGCCTTAGGCTCAAACACCTCTAGGCAATCATCAAATAAGAGTTTAGTTTATGAAACTAACTCAGGTTTTCAACAAATGGGAAGCCTTAGCTCTCCTTCCTGTCTGCGTGAGGGTAGTGTATTTTCGTATTATAAAGTTGATTTACCAAGAAAACCTTGATTGGAGAAGATACCCGGACTACAAATATCAAAAACATCGGGGAAAACCATCGTTTTCGCAACGAACACTTTTTTTTTCTTGAGCGCCCAAGTGTTAAAAAGACCTCTGTCTTTATCCTTACCTATCTCCATGACTAACGGACCAAATCTACCCATTTCTTCAGCCCTTAATAGCCCTACACTTCACCTTCATTCCTACGGAAACAGAACTGCAAAATTCACCTCCGTTAATTTACTATAGCAGTTTAAAAACCTCTCAAACTGGGCCGTAGCGCTCGCAACTTCTGGTCGCTGTTATTCGAAAACTCGTGGATATTTCTATTTATTTCTCATTATTCTTTTCAGGCAAAATGCCTAATAAAACTAGCTTAGTTGTTTGTGTATTAGGATGGGCTGCCAATTGGCACTAAACTTCGCGTACATGTTGGATACAGACATTTAGAACGATATTTTTTATTCCTGTTTGACGATCAGGGCCGCAGCGACTGGGGGGTGGGGGGTGGGGGCATCTTCTCCCCCCCCCCAACCATCCAAGAAACGCATACAGTTGGCAAATTCGAAATGTCGAGTTGGCAAAATTAGACAAATTTTCACTGCAAATTCCAGTTTCCACGAGTACTGGTTAATTGTTAGGAAGTGTCTGCTGCCACCCCCGGGTGGTAGGAGTCCAGGAGCTCCTGCCACCCAGCATCGCAATACGCACTCTGATTGGATGATGCGGGTTGGCCATCAACCAATAACAACGCAGGAATTTTACAGTAGACAAGCGCCATTTTTGTGAAAGTTATTTTGTGGTGCGTTGTGCTGTCGACGATAATGGGGAAAAACATCTTTTGCTGAAAGTGATTCGTCCAAGATTTACCAACCCAAACTGTATTACGACTAAAAATTGCTTGTATAATGTCTGATCGAGTTTTAATTCGTGATTCATATTGACATCTGCCCGCCCAAGCCGTGATAGTGTTGGCGAACAAGTGGCGATAGCAGCATGTTAATTACCGTAATGCCTTAACCGTAATGCAAAAAATTGGGTGTGTACAAAACTCTTTTAGCCTAACAATGTCTGTAAAATAATGCTTGGAGATGTCACAGACTTATGCAACTGAGAAAAATTCAGCGTTCGTTGTGTGTGCGTTCAAAATTTATGTTGTAGGCTACTCTGTAAAAGGCGTTTGTACGTTATGCTTAGGCCTAACCGTGGTCTTGTTTACTTTCGTTTTTGTGCGCACAAAAAAATCCATTTTAGCATAAAAGGTTTGTAAATAACGAATCGTGTAAGGCTTAAAAATTCGTCTTTTGTGTTCTCCAAAATCTCTGTTACATTCCATTTGTAAACGGTGTGTTACGCCTTGTTTTTTAAAACAACTTGGAGTTGGTATATCGATTGTTGTGCAAAATGAAGAGCTGCCTTCACCGTTATCGCTGTTCAAAGTGGAAAAATTAACTTTTGTAAGTCTGATATGTACACCTTACAAATCGGAAAAATTCACCTTTCTTTCGTTGTTTTTTTGTGCTACGAAATCTAAGTGAAATCACAATAAATGCTATGAAAAATGTGGTAGCGTATTGTTGTTATAGCAACGTAATTTGCGTACAAATCTTAACCCCACGGTAGTTTTTCTGTTTTGATATTGTTGTGCTGGTGACAAACTGCATTAAGTATGCCGAATTTGTGATTCCATACATTTTTGTTAAAAGTAGTAACGACAACATTAGAACTCTGTAGTTAGCCTAAAGGTTTAAAACTGGGCTTTAATAAGGGGTGGGTCATTTGAACTAATTACCATGTAGTACCACGTAAATACATGTAGACCGTAGACTGGTACTACAAAGAATTTGACCATTCAACTTTGAGTGATAGAAACACAAACGTAAACAAATGATGCTAACTCAAAATGTCTCTAAAAAGTATCACGAATTTTCGTTATGCAACCGAAAAAAAAAAATTATTTTCAGTCCTATCTTCGTCAGGCAGCAAGAAATGTGTGAAGTACAGCCTAAATTAGACTGGTCCTTGCTGCCTGACGAAGATAGGACAGAAAATAAAATTTTTTCGGATAGTGCCTATCAAAAATTCGCAGTACTGATAAGTAGCCTGTTGACATTTTTAATGTCACTTGTTTACATTTGAGTTGGTACTACGTGGTAATTAACTCTTAAAGTTGAAAAATCACCTTAAATCGACGCTTATTTTCACAATCAC
>JAHWFP010257745.1:82474-105777 GCA_023313725.1 Lithobius niger | reverse complement strand
GTGTCGTGTTTTGGTGATGCAGTAATTAAATTGTTATATCGGACGTAAGTAACGTATTCTTACCGCAATTCTTGTGTTTAGTTATTGTGTAAGTGATCCAAAAGTCAAACATGCATGTCAAAATGGATGTAATTGTCCTTTAAGCAAGTTAACAGCGATCTCGATAGTGTCCAGTTACAGTCTATGGCAGTGGACGCCCAAACCACAGTACCAGATTCAATCCCCTACTTAACAATGATAGTTTTTGATAAAAATATAGCCTATAAAAGTGCACATGTAAAACAATAGTGTTTTATTGTTTTACATGTGCACTTTTATAGGCTATATTTTTATCAAAAACTATTCCGGTGTTGGTATTACTTCATAACAATGATGGTAATACTTTATCGTCTTAATTGCTGCTTACTTGTCATTCTTAGCTGTTCACAATGCTCGCTCTATTCTGTTTCTTGGTTTCATACTTGTGGTAAACGTCCTCTGGATTCACAATTTTATGATATACGTTAGTTTGAAATGGAAATAAATCCGTTTTACTTTTATTTTATCATATTATCTACTGCTAAAATATTGGCAATTATGGCAAACTGTAATCAGGTAGTTGCTTGCTTAAGGCATAACGACTTTTTTTACGTGGTAAATGCATAGTAAAAACACTATACAAGGGCTGGTACTAACATAAGACATTAATAAACAAAAATGGAACGTAAAATGTTAAGGGTAAGGGTCTAACAGTCAAAACCTAGAAGGAACACAATCAAGCTTTGACAGTAAGGGCCTAGGTGTAAAATTTGGTCAGGAAGAGGCTGGTAAGCATTAAACCTTTACTACCCGGTGGGTAGGTTAATTTTGTAAATCTAATTTTGTAAATACAGTTCTAGCCTATTCGGACAGAACGCGTGTATGAACTACTGAAGCAGGTTTTTGTTTTCTTGGGATATCTTTAGAAAAAAAATTTAAAAACACAGTTTTCTTGTTAAGTTTAGTATTTAACTTTTGATGCTATAGAACGTTTGATTATCTTTATACGAATTTCATAAATTTATGGCAATTGATGACTACCAATTGATGACTGCGCAGTAAAAAAAACCTCCATAAGGGCTGGTACTAACATAAGAGAGAAGCGACACCAGAGCTGCACATCAGGAACCAACGTAGCCTAACGTTTCAGTGAGAGTGAGGGTTTTGTTAGGTGGAGCTGTATAGTCTGACGTCACCACTTCCCATGTGAGCATTCTATATAAGATCTTGTAAGATCCTTTAAGTTCTTGCAGAGGTCCTGCAAAATCTTGGTACAAAATCCTGTAGGATCCTGCCAGATCCTACAAGATCCTGCAGGATCTTGTACCAAGATCTTACAGGACCGTGCATAAAGTAAGATCCTGTAGAATCCTGTAGGATCCTGCAGATTCTTAGCAGGATCTTAAAGGATCCTACAGGATCTTGCATAAGATTAGGTGCAAGATCCTATAGGATCTTGGTACAAGATCCTGCAGGGTCTAACAGGATCTTAGCAGGATCTTACAGGATATTGTACCAAGATCTTACAGGACCTTACAGGATCTTGTAAGTTTTGCTTGTCCTGTAAGAACTTAAAGAATCTTAAAAGAACTTAAAGGATCTTAAAGGATCTTACATATTAAGGCTTTTGACATGAGATTTTTGAACTAGTTATGGGTTTATGATAAGTGTCTCATGAAATGATATAATATCAGATGCAGCATCTTGGTTTCCATAATAAAGATGGTATTGCAGTCATACGTCCATTAAATCATCACATGCCTGCATTTGATTGACCGACCAGGTGGCTATCGACATGGGTCAGTAGATAATTCAATTTAGCTGCCATTCTTTGGATCGGCCAAGTGAACAATCCAAAATACCAACCACCAGACTAGTTGTCAAAGGAGATAAATATCCACGCAAGATGGCATAGCCGGTTAAGACCAGATCATAATTAATTACAAGCAAGTCACAAAACATGTAAATGTTTCAACACTGAACACTGGTCTTAAATGACTCATTTGGTCGATCTCAATTATGGGCTACCCCAGTAGCTATTGGATTTGATCTACCTTATTACGAACGTTATCTTGACTGTGATTCCACCAACCAATTTTGAAACTTGTAGGAGTTTCTTTTGTGCTACTGAATTTTGCTCAAAATTTCGAATATTTTAACTCTTAAACACAGACAGATTTAACAGTTGCAGTTTGGGTCGTAAAAATAAATTGGGATTTGGAAAATGCAAACTTAAATTGAGTCGTGATGACATAATACAGACCTCATCTAGGGTCGATTCAGTGCAATAAAGACAACACGTAGGACACTGATTATAACAAGATACATGTTAACGGTCATTAAACAAAACTCGCATCGTGAAAGGGGAGAAAGAAATAGACATAGCAAAAAAGACGGTGACGTGCAAAGCTCAAAAATCGACCTACCCAAAACCGACAGTAAGCAGAAGACTACCCCATCTATACATCAAAACAAGTCATGAAACAAAGAGAGGGTATGGGCTTCAACATAAAGCTTGTAGCACACTGCTACGTTCCGTTCCGTTTCATCCCGCTCCAATGACTGACGGCAACGGATAGTCCAGCGAACATTGCTTTTGTCGCTAACCTTGTCTGTCGGCTCTGCTGAGCGTTTAAATTGATCGCGCCCAAATTGGCAGTGCAAATGAAGAAAGACTTGAAGTGACCTTAAGTAGCTAATTAAACAGAAAGTCGTCGTAAATTAGGTATTAATTATTTACGCTCGGGCATGATGACTTTAAGTCCAGAAAGTAACTGAAATATGTTCGCATCTGTATTTAGTAGGGGAAAGGCATTGTGCGCAGATGCATGACGGACGACGATGGCCATCGACTGAAGCTTGTAGCACACTACTCCGTTCCATCCCGTTCCATCACGTCACGTCACAGGCCGTCGAAGTTCTGTTTGGATTAAACGCATGTAAATTAAAGGAGCCGCGTATACTACTTCGTCCCGTTCCGTGACGGCCCTGTCAGATTTTCGAGGAGAATCCTTTCTGTCAAAAACCGATCGCATCGGAGCAGTGCACGCATCTGCACGCAATACCTTTTCCCTACTGAATACAGTAGCGAACCTATTTCAATTGCCTTCTAGACTTACTTGTTATCGTGCCAGAGTGTAAAGAATTAATAATACCTAATTTACTACGACTTTTTTTATTTAATTACCTACTTAAGGTCACTACAAGTCCTTCTTCATTTGCATTGCAGGTTTGGGCCCAATCAAAATTAAAAGCTCAGTGAAGCCGACTTGAAACAGTTAGCGACGGTTAGCAATGTGCTCCGGGCCATCCGTGCCATCAGTTGTCGGAACAGGATGGAACAGAGCAGTGTGCGACCAGCAGACAGGAGGAGTGTACACCTCTCCGATGCAATCAGTTTTGACTAAAAGGATTCTGCCTCGTCAAGGCCGTTCGTCAGCCGACGGGTCGTCAGGGAACAAGATGGAGTAGTACACGTGGCTCCTCTAATTTATAGGCGGAGGAATATTTAATCCAAATAGAAATTTGACGTTCTGCGACGTGACGTGACGGAATGGAACGGAACGGAGTAGTGTGCTACAAGCTTTAGAAGTCGGGAGGAAGAAAGATATAAAAATATGATAACAAAACGTAGCACTTGCTGAGAGCAGCCGCATGTGAGCTCTCCTCCTTAACTCACTTACTACCCTGGGACCATTTGCTTCAAATCCGGCCTGCACTTTGGGAGGGACGGACACACCATGTGTCAGACAGATTTCCTTACTGGGGCCGTTGCCCGTACTTCCCTCCATCAAATTTAGTGGTTGTGTGCAGGGTAGATAAGTAGGTAGTGACGCTTTCTGAAAACAGGGCCCAAAAAAAAACCTGCTTCCACCAACGTCACCAGAAGGCAGCACTCGTCTGGTCCGCGTTCCAGCCGAAATTTGAAATTAAAAAATGGCAGCGTCGTTACCATGGTAACCATTGTAATAGCGACAATACCTGCGGAAATAGACGAAAATCTCGTGCGTGAGCAACATCCGAAGTTGAAGAACTTATTCTGCGTTCGATTCAAACTGTATACTAGATCGTTAAAATAACCGTAAAGCACGGATGACGCTTCAGTCTGAACGGGCGAAGCGCACGCTCGTTGGGCGTTCTCGGAACACAAAACCATGCGATAAAGTTAGCTCCACTCGTAAAGACAACCCGTTTAAAAATTGAAAGTTAGATTTTAAAAAGTAAAACGATCAGCCAGTTCTGGTCTTTCTTAAAATTATTTTAATGTCCTAATCTGAATTATGGTATATTTTAAACGATTAATTTTGTATTCTTACCGTTATCAATTTGTTTTAATGACGCTAAATAGTTTTGAACCCCATGATGCTTTGCGCTTCCGTTACTTGGCGACAGCGCCCTCTGGCGGTAAATCTCTGAAAGCAGGTACTTCTTTGGGACCAAATGTTTACCGTTTTGAGAGAAAGAGCGGCACTACCTATTTAATCTACCCTGGTAGTGTGTTTCCTCCCTGGTTGCTTTACTTACAACTTGTTAGTTGCGTGTGTTATGTCCATTGTTGTGGGCGTGCTCTTGTATTTTGTATGCCATCTTGTTCTCTTCTTCTCTCCGAATATGTGGAAGAATGGCTCTTGTTAGAGCTTTTGTGTACTTTGTGCCCATCAGTACCCTACGAAGCCGAAGGGGAAATAGGCCTTGCAGATTTCTGCCTGGGGTATGGACTCTTGGCATCTTTCTGGTAATTTCCTCCCCGGATCCGGACCCAGGGACATAAGGTGAAAGGCGTATTTGCTCTCGTCACGAACTTGTAAGTGTTGCTCCTTTCCTTTCTAAGATCTAACCGTAATGTGAACTCAAACCCAATTTCCCCTCGAGGCAACTCTTTAATACCAAGTTGGGCTATGTTGGTCATAATGTGAGCAGATCTCTCAAACTGTTTTGCTCTCACTCTCCCTCACTTAATAAGAAAGATAATAAATACAGAGAAGATTTAAGTCTCCAAATTGTCGTCCTGCGATATTTATTTACCCTGCATGCTACAAGCGTAGACCCAAATTCTCGATCCACGAAATATTCATGTCCTCTGAACATTTAACCAATCCTGGGGCCGTGTTGGATGAAGGTTTAACAGCAAATTAACAGCATGCAAACAACGGCATAAAACGCAAGAATACAAAAATTTTGAAACCTGAATACAAGGCACACACTTGAAATATTAAATAATAACAATGACGCAAAACAGCGTTTATACATCGAAGAATAGGACTAAAGAAAAACAATTAATTTTGAAATGGTAGACGATTTTCCATGCCCACATAAGAAACCCTATCAGCGAAACGTAACAGATAGAGGCTAGCAATGTAAAACTTCACCAGACAACAAAATATTATATTTTCTTCAGAGGTCCGTGGATCGAAACCACGCTCTGCTACCAAATGTTGGACGAAGGTCTCATGGATTATTGGATCAAACATGCCATTTGCACTTCACATAAATACCTTTATTTGCGTCCAGGCCAACATTAAAGTTAGCCCACGTTTTACCCAAAGTAACACATTTACAAATCTCTAACCCCCCAACAATATGCAGCCCCCAACAATGGACAGTACAGCGTCATATGTGATTGTCGTTATGCACTTGTCACAGCAGGCCATCTCTGCCCTGGAAATAACAACTGTCCTGGTTGCAGTCTGCCCCATTTGCCCCGAATCTTAGGAAGAAGTAACAAGTAAATGTTTGACTTGCCAAAGTTGTGAGACAAAAGTACACGCTTACTGCCTGGAAATGACAGAAACTAACTGTGTCAAAATTAGCAAAAAATATATACAAATAAAAACAGTGAAAATGCAACATTTGCTGCAAACCCCCCCCCCCCCCCCCCCCAACATTTCCATTGAAAACTCTAAATGAACCGAAATATGAGTGCTGTGAATGCGTCCAATCATCTCTTGAAGCTGCAAACGTAGTATTGATGAAATCAAGTTAAAAATGATAAAATGTGATTCAATGGCAGAGAAAATTGAGGTATTTGAGATTTCCTTTAACGTTTTTCTGAACAGGCTGGCTGACGACCAAACAAGCCATGTAAAAACACTGATTGACAAAGTGCGTCCGTGGTGGCAAGAAAGCGGCAACCTGGATGCGATAAACGAGCACCGAAACACCCAAATTGATTAATTGAAGCACGAATTCAACAACCTGCACCAATACGGGCGTCGTAACAATCTACAAATTCACTGTGTTCCTTATATTGAAACTGACCCAACCCAACAGACAACATGCTACAAGCCGTGGTTGCCACTTTGAGTCTCCCTGTTGCTGCTACTGATATCAAAGCTACCCATCGCATTAACACAAAGGTGACGGACCCAACCAATTCTCATCCGCTTTGTTAATAGGAGAACGAAAGATAGTTTACTACAAAGACGTGATTATACAAATAATTTCAGCGCATATGATGTTCATCGTTTATTTCCTAAACCCACACCATTATTCTTCAACGAAAACGACACCGAAAAACAGAAAAACTTGTGGACTTGGTAGTAGATGGTTTTTGCGATATGGGGATGGACAGACATGGTAGCACGAGGCATATTTTGCTACCTTAAATTAACGTTTGACTACGTGCTTTGTACTATCTCTGCATGCCCTTTTTTCCGTAGTTCTATATGTGCTGTGACTAAAAAACATGGAATGGCACATTAACATTAATAATGGCGCTACAAAAAATAAATAATTTTCTCTCGTTTTGTTACGTGGTATGCCATGCATCCCTTTGTGCTGCCGGCAAAGTCAAAATCAAACGTTAAACACAGGTCAACTGCAACAGTTCAAACACAGTGAGTTCACCTCCAATGCCACCTTTGTGTCGGTTATTTTGATACAGCCCACTTTACATGTTGCTGTCATTTGTGGGTGAGTGATGAAATTTTTCGAGGACTAAAAAGGTTCTGTCGCCCATTACAACTGTGCGAGAGTCAAATTTCAGAGAAACGGAATCATTGGTGACGTTTGGCTAACCTATAATGCTCTAAAGTACGAAGTGGATCGAATAACCAATGAAATTAGAATTGGGTTTACCTGCCTTGGTCAACAACTATAGCCATCTGAAAACGTGCCTCTGTCAATCTTCAAGCCTCACGAAGATCATCGTCAACAACTGAGCCAAACCAAATTTCCGTACCTACTCATTCGCCTGTTAATGAGCAGATCAATAACTTGAAAGATAAAAGAGTAAATTTTTTGCACAATAATAATTTACCGATTTCGGTGGTGTCAACCATTTCAGTAACAGCTCTCCTTCATGCAGCACAACTGGACTGCTTTGACAAAACCTAGAAACTTAGAGATCGGAAGAGACAAATAATTGATTTTCAGTTAAACAGAGTTCTATGTGCCAGCCAACTCAACCAGAAAAGCTAAGCGATTCTTTTGCACACAACATGTTAAGCCACGTTGGCTTCCGACAATATCTTTCCAACATAGTTTAAACAACAACAACAACAACAAAGAAAAAAACAAGATATTAACTTCTACTAATAAACCCCCGATTGTTTCTGACATCGCTAGAAACAAAACAGCTCAGCCCAATCAACACCAGTGTCCCACAATCACTGTTACGTACTCAGGAAGTGGACGATTGTTTTCAAGAACATCTCGAGCCCAATTCACTCCTTTTTGCATAGCCAGGGGGACTATGCATCAAGTCACACATATTAGGCATTAAACACAAGTTGCAGCTTGGTCTAATCCTAGCAGAGTCTAGGGAGACAACCTTTCGAGTTGCCTGACCTACACCAACTCACTTTTCTGTTATCTGGACCCCCGTATTCATGGGGGGGGGCGAACAATAGAAATGGCCTCAGGCGTTACGTTGCGCTACTGGCTAACAGGTCCGAGCCGGTCCTAACTGGCTTGAACAGGACGACTGGCTCGCTACCCGGCTGTTGGCGTTCAGCCAAGTTCTGATTTGGGCGGGAGTTGGCTGAACGCTCAAGCAGCTTATGTAACTGCAAGGTGCACCACGAGCGCTGACTCGTGTTGCACCCTGCTATACGCAAATAGCTGGTTACCAACTTAAAAATTGGCATTTTATTTCCCAACCGAACACTAATGGCTGAACAATCGCAAAGATTTTCTTAGGCTACTACATGTAAACATTCTGAAAGAAAATGTTGTATACTTGAACCACTCTTCTCTTGATGTTGATTAATTGTTTTAAACCTAATAATAAATTTCCTACATATGCATCTCAATGCATCGTAGTCGATTAGCTAGATGATCTTCTGAATAGCGCTTTTGTCTGATTGAAATTGGGCAGAAGCTATGCATTCAGAAGACTATTGAACTAGGGCCAACCCGTGCAGCGATGCTGATAAAGTGCCAAAAAAGCAATGGCACAATAAAACAGTGACCAGGCCCTTGAACCACCAAATCAAGCAATTCTAGTCCCACAAAGCACCTCTAACATATCTATAAAAATAAGAGAGTAAAATAGAAAACCGCTGTTAATTTCGACTTTTCATGACAAGACTACCTGGAACGAACTTGTCAACGGGAAAAAAATCAGCTGAAGCGAAAACGACAGTGAGCTCATTAAATGAAGTGATAACAGATCACCTCATTTGAACGACGAAGAAACAGATAATTCTGAAAGACTCCACAAATCTTGTTGATGATTGACAATTGGTTTAGGCCAAGCTTTAAACTGCGTTGCATTTTATTTTTATTTTTATTTTTAAGAAACATTGACAATGAAACAGCTTTTCCCCTCACTTGTCCCTCACGTTTGGCGATGCCATCGGGGACCATTGTGTCCCTGGTAGGTCTAACCTTGGTGGTAAGGGATTCGTGACCCCAACCCAATACCATCTACCCTTCCTCTGTAGCAAGGCCATTGTCTTAGTTTTAAACTCTTGAAGTCCTAAACTTCTGTAATTTTAAATTTTTTGTTTTAACTACGGATGGTAGTTAGTGACCACAAGGTCCTTGCCATTCAGGTTGCGTTTGCAACGAATTTCTTATTATTATAATAAATATTCATTTTGTTAAACTCAGGTCTAATAAAACTGTCGTTTCCACCCTGCTTCCTCTCTCGTTCATAAACCGAAAAAAAAAAAAAAACCATTCACAAAACGTCTAATTCCCTGAAAATTAGTTATTTTAACTCGATGGGCACTGCAACACCTAAATTGAACCGAAAATCCGTATTACTATCCGTTTGCCTGATATCATATTCGTTTCTGAAACTCATCTTTCGGAAAATTTCAACAGTGGCAACCCTTGATATTATGGTATTCTCTCTCCATCACAGTGACAGGATGTGCTGGTATCCATGGGGAATCGCCCTCCCTGTCAACAGAAATATTCCTTCATATAACCTTGAGAGGGGGAACCTAGTTCTGGTTCTCAAGCAGAATGGAAAACCATTAGGCGACAAT
This sequence comes from Lithobius niger, assembly GCA_023313725.1. Classification (NCBI taxonomy): domain Eukaryota; kingdom Metazoa; phylum Arthropoda; class Chilopoda; order Lithobiomorpha; family Lithobiidae; genus Lithobius; species Lithobius niger. Next base: position 96,322 of record JAHWFP010257745.1, on the reverse strand, counting down.
TACAACTGAGCAATAATTGCAACATCAGGTGTGGGTGTTGCTAACTAATCTCAACTACGAGGTCTTACTACTGGTTCAGCTTTCTTACTATTCTCAACCACTTTACGTAAATCGTCCTTGCTACCCAAATAATTTTTTTGTGGGGACTTCAACTTACCAACTGTCAAGTGGGCCGATATTTAAACCACCCAGTCGACTTCCTATAGTATCACAACTGTAACCAAAACGTCTCAAAGCCCACTAGAGTCAGGCACTGAAAAAAATGACTTGGCAAGCTTTGAATATCGCCCATTTTTGCCTGTAGGATAGGTGCAGCTTGCCGATATCACGAGCTCAAGCGAACCCAGACATGGCGACGAATTCATAGTCATTAGAGAAAGCCCGAAAGATAGTTTAAAACGTAAAGTATTTCGAATCTAGGGTGAGGGAATGTAGAAAGCTTAGAACTAATACACAAGCCAGAAAGTGTGCAGTAGCTGCTAATGGAGTGTCGTGAGAATTTGCTATGCATCTCATGCAAGGTGAGCTTTTAAGCCTATAACTTTTCCCGGAAAGTGGTGTACAGATACTGAGAAAAAAAACAGCTGCATCTGTCACCCATTTTGCATCCCTATTCTGTCGACACGTCACAGACGTATTATAATCGTATTGCAACCCCCAAGTTACCACCACCATCTTAGTACCCCTGAGCTGATATTTTGTTTCTGTGTCTTTATAGAACACACAGAAGGGTCTGAGACGTCTGATGGGTCTGAAGGGTCTCAGACGTAAGAATAATTAATGTAGTATACACGGTAAGAGCCTAAAGATTTAAAGTAGGCGCCACGTGAGTGAGTCCTTGTAGCCAAGGCAAACGCCTGATGCTGTTGGCAGAGGAAAGCCACCATCTCTGTATTTGTTGATGGAATCGACTCTTGTCAACGTCCAGGTTGTAGTTTTCTTTGCTGTAGCCGGGCGTACGGCATTTGGCCAAGGCTCGTGTCCAATAAAATGAAATTGCTGAGCAGACTATTGGTTTATAAAGTTTTGGAGCGGTGCTCTCGGTTGATGGTCATCGCCTGAAGATTGATTAGTAGGTGACACTTGCTGGGGGACTGCACGTGCGTCACACGTTGTCCAAATGTCTGTAGCCATTGCAGCGTGGCCCAAGGGGGTAATTTGTCACTGGAACGTGATCGCAATATCGAAAAAATGTGTTGAGAGCTGTGATAAAAAATGAGTGCAGAAAGGGCCACATTGGTGCTGTTGCAAGCATGAACTTAAATTAGGTTTGAGTATTTCTTGGTTGTTGACGAAATGTGCTGCTCTAGTGGTACTGGCTTGTGGTAGCTTGTGTAGGATTCAACAGGCCTCTGAATTTTGAAGTACGGGGACAATGGAAAATGTTTTTGTAGTGTGGAAAAAATCGTGGGTTAGGCTTTGAAAGTTGAATAGAGGTTGTGGAACTGTTTGCATCTCACGGTCTAACCAAGGCGTGTAGCAAGATGAAAAAAATTAGTGGCAATTATTAATAGCGCAAACCACACTTGTGTTTATTTCGGGATTATTTCTCTTCCCCTTGTCGTTCGGTCTCGTCCACTCTCGTCCACTCCTACGTTTTTTCATTTTTTCTTCCTTTACCTTTGAGAGTGACAAATTAGACAAAATGGCCTCTCCAACCGCCGTTACTTTTTAGGCTTAGGTTACGTTTATCATTCCATTTCGCTCATATGCTGAGGCATTGCTACTCTTATGCATTGCTACTCTCAGGGGGGTGGGGAGATGAGGCTCAATGGCGCGTCGACAGCTTGGTCATTAGCGCCAACCTCAGTCACAGTGCAGTGGTCCGGGTTGCCACTGCACCACACATTACAGAGATATTATTCAAACCCCTAATCTAAATCTTGTCATACATCTGTACCTCCTGCAAAAATTGAAAAACACCGGACAGGAGGACAGACTTATTGCCCAATTGACGCACAATGTCATGCGGAAGATGGAAACGACGACGAAAACCATCAAGATGGCAACAATCAACAAGGAAGTGCCGGACCGTAAGTGGCCACCGACACCAATAACATTCAGGAGAGTCAACCCCCCGCAAAAGGAAACAGTGAGTAAGTCGAGTGTGACCAATGCGCAAACGGGCCAACACCACCTCCTCACAGCGACTGCGGCGACACGCCGAGTGCCATTCCTCAACAGTGCCTTTAATAGCTCGTAATGTATTGCCGTCCTGTCCATCCCACTCTCTCAGGCATTGCTACTCTTATGGAAAAACGTAGGAGTGAAAATAGGAGAGTGGAGGTGGATGCTGCAGCAGTTTGAAAGGAGAGATACAATGATTAATTGTTGGGGCTACTGGTCATCGAAAAATAGCTCAGACTGTGGCCTGCCGCAAAGGAGCTGTTTGAGCCCCACGCTTTTTGCCATTGTGATAAATGACATCTTAGTCGAAATGGGGGTCTCAGGTAATATCGTGCTATGCAGACGATGTTGCAATGTGGTTTGTGGGCGACGACGCCAATCTAGTGACAATGCATGTTCAAGCAGCTCTTGATCACATAGTTGTTCGGTTGGGGCAGAGGGTCTAATGCTGGCGCCGCTCAAAACGGAACTAGTGGTTTTCTCTCACTCTGCTGCTTTACGACAGCTTCTGGTTGCAGTGTCGGTCGGAGGTTCCGTGGTAACCTTGAAGCGACATGGTAAGTATCTTGGAGTGGTTCTAGACGGAAGCCTGGACTGAGGAGAGCATGTAAAAGTGTTGAAAGGGAGGGTTCAAAAGCGCATGTCTATTCTGAAAGCCCTTGCTCGTCATGAATTAGTAAACTGAGGTGCATTACTGGCCACATGTAGAGCCTTCATCAGGTCGGTACTAGACTACCACCTCCCATTTCTGTACGCCTCCTCGAGGCACATTAAATCTCAGCAGGTTCTAGTCAACAACTGCCTGTGACTGATGACTGGTTGCTTAGTGTCAAATCTGGTCCAGTCTCTCTGGGTAGAATGCAACGAGCCACCGATGCATATTCGTGCCAGTGAGTTATTACCAACGTTGTGCATGAGGAACATCAGTAGGGGACAGTCAGATCTGTTTGGTAAATTCCTTTTGGACTACTGTGATGTGGTAGCAGGTCGCGTGATCAGCTCGGTGCTGGCGCAAGAGGAGGTGTCCCTCCTCCTCCAGTCATATCAGCACTAGCCGTTGGAGTGGCATACATTTACCCACTAAGTTCGTGGACCTGGTGTCCGCTTCTTGCCAGGATATTTGAGGTCTGTTACACGGTATGTGAAGTGTTTTGTGACGCATCTTACATTAGTGAGTTGATGCAGGGTGGAATCGGAGTGGTGGTCCCATCACTGAAATATGGTCTAAAATGCCACCTCTGTGCAGTGGGCTCCAGTACCATCTGTGAGCTTGCTGCCATCTCGGTTGCACTGGACGTGGTATTAGACCTGGAATTGCCCTCCTTCTCTATTGCCACATACTCTTTGTCCAGTTTGCACACGCAACAACATTCAATTGCGTACTTAGACATCAATGAACCGGTGACCTTTTCCATTTGCAGGATGCTGTGTTGCCTTGAAGTGGGTGAAAGGTCATTCAGGCGTCCATGGAAACGAAACTTCTGATAGGCTAGCCAATTAGGCAGTGCATGAAGGTGCACAGGAAGTGACATTGACACTGTCTGCTAAATCTAGACAAACTGGTCTACCGAACTGGTTTTGGCAAAAATGAAATGAATAGTGGAGCATGGCAGGCACAGAACGTGTTCTGTTTTCTCTGCAAATACCGCCTCTCTTCTAGATGTACTCTCCAACTGAATGTCTAAACTGCTTTCCAGGCCTCGTACAGGTCACTCGCTCCTGCATGCGCATAAAAATAGGTTAGCCTGGGTAAACTCACCCATCTTTTTTGATTGCAATGTGGAGGACACTCCAGAACCTTTTCACCCTTTTTGAAGAAAATATGCCAAGCAACGGGTGCTAATCGCGAACTGGATGAGGGCATGCCCGATGGTCCAGGCGTTGTTAAGCGGTTCAACAGATGCTGGCTCCACTCAAAAATTGCTTGCGGTGACTAATACTGTGTGGCAAAAAAATTGAGACTATAACTTGCTTGTTCCCCTGATCTCTCCCCAGATCTCTCCCTATCTCCCTATCTCCTAACAGTTTTCTACTACTGAAGTTCCCCTACAGTGAGGTGTATTAAGGTGTAGTGTGCGTGAGACAAAGCCTGGAAATGAAGAGCGTTGGTGAGAGATTTGTGCACAGTGGAAAAGACTTTTGCTGATTTTCACTGCTTCCTCCTGGATGCCGGTGCACTGCACAACAGGGGTAGTATTGTGACCAAGAACAACAGTGGCGTCAGGATCAGAAGCAGCTTCTCACCATGGGTAGTTTGGGAAACGTAGCAATCCAATGTGACGGCTCACAGCAGTTCAGTGATGGAGTGAACAATGTGTGTGATCTTCAGCAGCATATCCACATGCTGCGATGTGCAATAGTGGTTTAGAGTGGTGTTAGGTCCGAATGCAGCAATGGAAGAACAAGCCGTGGCATGTTGGCTACTCCTGGTAAGCGGACATAAAACTGATCGTTCTGCCATAGTGCCAGTGTTCTGTTATTTTGTTCTGTTGTCCTGTTGTTACTTTTAGTTCGCTATTGCGTGTAAGAGTGTATGACGAAAGGTCCAGGCTCTGTGCACTAAATTCAAATTCAATACGAAGGATAAATGAAGGGTACTATCGGAGAAACAGTAATGTATAAGTACATAGCTTGATGTCAACGTAACGCAATGAAGATGTTGTAGTACCTCGGCCGAAGAGTTTAGCATTGATGGCTAATAAATATAGTTATACAAACAAATGACTTAGGACTACTTAATTAAGTTCCCGGTGAAAGGTGTCTAAGAAACCGTATATGCCCGAAGAAGATGCAGTTCCTAGGTAATGTAAGTATAGGAGTGCTTAAAAGAAAGTGTTTAAAGTAGTGGAGTGCCGGGTCTTCGTGTCACTTCCTACACCCTTCCATGTTGTTTCGAAGCTGAGATCGGCTTGTTTACCAACAACTCAGTTATGACAAAATTTCTGCAGAGTTGATTTTAACTTCCTTAGTGGATAATTTTGTGCATCGGTTGGACCAGCAAACTTACCGACCGTTACACAGCTTGACTTTTTCGAATATTTTCTGAAGGTGTTTGTTACTACGACACCAAACCTTCAAAATGATCAAGCCTCTCCTGACATTTAATAGAAAAAAGATCCCCTTTCAACCTCTGAAGTTCCCCAATTCCTTCATTTCCTATAATTTTTAAAGTTCTAAGAAATGAAGCTGATCAATCTAGCTGCTCTGCCTGTCACTATGGCGAAACAATTATTGTTATCTCTAAAGCTCAAACTCGTGCTAAGCCAGAAGTCGGGAAGTGTACCGCACTGGCCAGAACTCGTAAAGCCACTATTTGGATAACGTCACATCTGTGTTCATACCCGTGAGAAGTTTGCTATTTTGGCTAATGTCTACCTAAGAAATAGGGCGTGCAACCACTAATTTATGGCTGTAATGTTACTACTTTCTGCCACAGTCAGCCACCTTCACTTGCATACTTGGCAGCTCACAAGATGGGACCTTCTTATTCAAAAGACAGTGAATAGAAGGAAGAGGAATAACTTGAGAACAAATCTGGAAACCATTCGTTTTAAATACTTTAACTTAAAAAACCTAGTCAGTTTTCGTAGGTTTTATTTTAGTGTAAAAAAGAATGTATAAAGAGGTACGTATTGTATTTCTTACACTAACTGCAACAATAAATCTGTCATTAAAATTCATACAGGTCTGCCATCCTTAAGGGGGAACCTACCCTAAAAATATTCCAAAGGAAAAAACAAAAATTTTTAAGGTAGCCTCGTGCAGTACCATATACCCTTCATGGTACAACAGTTTTTTTTTATTAATCGAGTCCTTTTATGGCTAAAACAATTTTTTCGGTTTAGGTAGCATTGCGCAAGGTTATACAAGTTCCATGTTCAAACTTGATTTTCTCGGATCGTGAATATTGCTAGCGGCTTAATCACGAAACACATCATAACTTTCCTTAGAATTGAGATAATGACTTGAAATTTTTGACTTAAGTTCCCAGGTGTGGTAACTATAAAGTGGACTAAAATCATACTTACGCTGTACGGAACTTGTGATTCTATTATAAAGCATATAAAGTTTTGGTAGCAAACTTGTAATAGTGCAAAGTTTTGATAGTGCTATGTATACAAATTATTTCGAGCACAATCTCTAATTTGCCGAAGTTATCAAAGTAGCTGTAAGAAAGTGCAATAAAATTTACCAAAAATTTACCGGTATGGTACTCCCTCAAAGATTGACTAAGTAAAAATTTTAAATAAGCTCTAGACTCTTATTTCAACACACATTAAGATAAAAAAAATTCTCACTCTAGAGCAATTGCACTAAAAGAAAAAATTTTCAAGGTTAAGCCTCATTTTAGGGTTGGTACCCCGTTAATGAATATACTATTGCTGATATTTCATTACTCTTTTTGGCCCTATCTTGAGCATGCCTTTCTTAGAGTAAAACAAAACACATCAGGCAGTTCAAATTGCTATCTTTGTATCTTCTTAAGAGCTGGGCATCTTCTCTTTCCGTTCCCTTCTACATTATCTATCAAAATTCAATTTATTCCTACAATTTATCATCATGCGTGGAAAAATTTAGCATCACTCCAGTGTGCAAGAGAGGCTCTTAACACGATGTCACTTGTTCTACCAGTGTGGTCAATATTGCTAAAAAAAAATCCTTGAACACATTTTCTTCAATTTTAACTTGGCTACCTGTCACTATATGAACCTTCAATCCAACAAGTTTTTTTTCTAAGGCCACTCTTGTCAGACAATCTGCCTTGGTACATATAATCATCTCACTTCCCTAACTGATATTGGCATCCCATTCCCTATGATTTCATTGTTTTTTTTTTTGTTCTGCAACGCCCTTATGAAGCTTCTTGATAAACTTATTCTCTACAACTTCCCTAAATTTCTTGTTGTTTGGATCAGTTTGAACCAATTTGAGTTCCTTGCCAACCGCTCCACATTGATGCTGCTTTTGCTGAAACCTGGATCGCTGGACTTTAGCAGCTAACCTGGAAATTGTGTCGGACGTAAATACTTCGATTTTAAATAGGTCTTCGACTTGGTGGTTCACCAGACGATATGTTTTTAATCGAGCACTTCGGCTCTGATGCTGCTTTAATGAGTTGGCTAAGGGTTTTTTTTGTGCAATCACCAGCCAGCGTGTTCTGGTCCACCATACTCTGTTGGTGCCTCTCCATACCACTAGTGGGGTCCCTCAGGAGTCTGTGCTTAGACCTATTCTTTTTGTCCTCTTTGTTGGGGACCTTCTGATTTCTATCCAGCCAATCTCGAACCTAATTTCTAAGTTTGCCGAGGACATGAAGACTGGGATGGAGGTCATCGACTTGGAGGACCACTATCGTCTTTTAACTGCCATACATATTGTTAATCACTGATTAGCTCTTATAAATCTCCGTACGTGCGTGTGGGCTTTTAAAGTCTATGTGCAGCCTTTACTGGAATACACCAGTCTCGTCTGGTCGCCCTACTTTCTCCAAGCCATTGACCGATTGGAATCGGTGCAGTGTTCCTTCACTCAGTCTCTACATGGTCTTTGGCGCCTTTTTATACTGATGGTCTGCGCTTCACTGGATTAGACCCCCCTTGAACTGCGTAAACTACGCGCCGACTTGGTTTTGACTTATCAGATTATTCAGAATATCCTTCCTGTTGATTTCCCGTTCTTTACTTTTTCTAATTCCTCTGTGACTCGTGGCCACTTGCTTAAGCTCCAAGTTCTTGGGTTGCGGCTTGACTGCCGTAAATTTTTCTTCGCATCACGTGTTGTCCAATGCTTGATTCCATGCCTGAGGTTGTGGTTTCGACCAATTTCCTGTACAGGGTGTAGTCTATCATCAAAAGTAAGACTATAAGTCCTATAAACATGGGTCCGGATTTGCATCCGTTCTTGGTACAGCCCCCTTCCCCCCCCCCCAAAAAAAGTTAGGGGTAACACATTGAAGTTTTTCCATAACATTCCACCTAATTTGTCCAAACAACTACAATTGACGCATCCTTCTTGCAATATCATTACTTCATAATGTAATATTGATTTGAGGTCTGAAAGCTTTGCGGATGGGGAAATGAGGGGGAGTTGGGTGACAAGTGGGCGGGACGGCGAACTTCTTTTGTCCCTTGAAACGTCTGGCCAAACCCTAATGACGGATCCTAGTACACACCAAAACAAGACAAAAGGCCACTAGTCCGGAAGGCCTACCTTTTCAAGTTACATAAAAGTCTTCAGTGAGCCTTTCTGTCTAGCCTCCGCGCAGAGCAGATGTTTTGGCAAGTAATGACACAGAAAACAGTATTATATGGCTACCCAGCAACACCATTACAGGCCTTGCTGGGAAACATTGATCTCTTTCTCTGCATCTCGTTGAGTTTCTTTTATCAGTCGCATTTTACCTCATTTAGGCCACATTGCAACATGCCAAGAGGGGTTTGGATAGCTGATTTCTTTTGATCATCACTTTTTTCGCATCTCGTGTAACTTCTTTTATTGGCCGCATTTCTCTTGATATAGATCATATTTCAACTAGCCAAGTAGGCTTTGGATAGCAGATTTCTTTTCATCATCACTTTTTTCGCATCTTGTTGAACTTCTTAATTTATTAGAAATTTATTAGAAATTTTACTTGCGTACATTGCAATGGAAGCTATACTCATTCCAGGAATTTGCTGACATGCATCTCATGTACGGACGTGCGAATGGGAACAGTCAAGAGGCTGAACGCCTCTATCATGAAGCTTTGCCAAATCGCTAGGTACCAAATAGGCAGACCTTTGTAGCCGTTGGCCGTCGCCTTCGAGAGACTGGAAGATTCGAGCCTGCTACTGCCAAATGGGGAAGAGAAAGAGCCGTCAGAACGCCTGCTGTAGAGCAACGAATCCTGGAGCGGATAGAGGCAACTCCTGAAGCCAGTACGAGAGGAATTGGAGCAATAGAAGGTGTGTCATATATGACTGTCTGGAGAGTTCTGTACGAAGAGTTGGGCTTTGCCTTTCATACCACCTCCAGCGTGTTGAGGCACTTTCACTGGCTGACTACCCAGCATGAGCGGCATTTTGCCAGTGGTTTATGCAGCAATGTACCGAAGACCTATGATCATTTCGTCAGTTCTGTTCACTGATGAAGCAAGCTTTACCAGGGATGGTACCATTAATTTCTATAATAACCACTTGTGAGAACATGAAAATCCACGTGCCATTGTCCCAGGAAGACACGAACAGAGGTTTAGTCTGAACGTTTGGGCGGGCATTGTTGGTGACGAATTAATGGTCCCTGTGTGTTGGTACCACGTCCAAATGGTGGAACCTATCAACGGTTTCTCGAACACGAGTCGCCTACCTTACTGCAGGATGTTCCATGGGGTATCAGACAGCGAATGTGGTTCATGCATTACGGTACTCTGCCACATTTTAGCCTCCTAGCACGACAATTCCTAAATCGTGCCTAGGCTGCTGGATGGATTGGTCGAGGTGTACTGCATGCGTGACCCCCCACGCTCACCCGATCTGAATCCACTTAACTTCTACTTGTGGGGGACACCTAAGGCACTTGTGTATTCAACCAGGAAGCCTTTCGGCAGCAGGTTGTTGAGTGTTGCCATAGATCCAAAATACACCCGGTATCTTTGAACGCGTTCGCCAGTCAATGGCAAGACATACCCTTGCCTGTGTTGGATCGTGTGGTGGACACATCGAGCACCTTTTGTAGTCACAAAAGGCACAAATTTCTCTCTTCTAAACTAAAGACGATGCAAGATTGGAGAGTTTGGTGCTCTGCATGTCGACGCAGCGTTTGTTTCAATAAAACTGCTACAGAGGCCCCCTCCCCAAATTGCCCCCCCTTCCTCCATTACTGCCCCAACCACCAAGTTTTACGACCTACATTATGAAATGATGAAATTGCAAGAAGGGTGTGTAGTTGTTTGGACAAATTAGGTGGGAAGTTACGGAAAAACTTCGACGTTTTACACCTAACCTTAAGGGGGTGTAACGGAAAACGGATGCATTTCTGGACCCGTGTTTATAGGACTTTTTAGTCTTACTTTTGATCAGTGGCTTATCTTATAGAAACGTTAGACACAGATTTTTTACAGAACTAGCGGTTCGGCTCTGGAACCTCATCCCACCTCTGTCGTTTCTTGACCACTTCTATCGGGAGAACAGTGCTCGTTTCTAGTTTAGCTCCTGTTCTGCATTGTTTCGGTTTTGAAGTAAGGAGTACACTCCAGGCGCATTTGTGCTCTGCACAAATTTTTTCTATTCTACGTTATATTGGGTTCAACCTCCTCCATCATAGTGAATGTGTCAGAGTTGGTGAGAAAGTTTAAAACGATTGGAATTGTTGGTGGGAGAGAAAGATCATTTTAGATTCGAACAATTGCGAGACTACTACGAATACTAGAAAATGTTGCTAAGGTCAATCAGAATTTGCCTGATGAACTGACAAAATCACAACGTCAGTTAGTTTGAAAAACAGAAACGTCGCTACCAGCAATTTACAGTTTTATCAAGGACACAGGCATGAAGGCGCATGGACCATGCACGCACACACACTAAACGAAGGAGACTATGTAAGTCATATACAGTTCTGTGAGAAATTTCTCAATTTTCTTCAAGATGAGCCAGATAATGTCGAACAAATATTGTAAACCAATGAAGCCAAGTCCTTCTGAATGAGAGAGTGAATCAGCAAAACTGCATTTACTATGCCAATGAGACGCATTGTGTCACTCTGGAAATTCCCGTAGGTTCCCTATGGGCATCAAAGTTTTGGGTAGGAATATGGCTAGTTAGAATCATAGGAAAGTTTTTCTTGATGACACCGTCAGTGGTGTTGTGTACCTTAGGTTATTTCAGGAATTGAGTTTTTCCAGACGTGTTTGACAAATATCAGGCAAACATTATTATTCAACAGGATAGCACAGAACCACTCAATGCTGTACAGGTGCGAGAATTTCTTGAGTTGGGTTGGACGACGAGGTGCAATGGAGTGGCCTGCATGTTCATGTCATAAGAAACGCTGTGTCATAAACCAACGCAACATCTGGCGACATTGGTGGTTCTCATTGGTGAAGTGTTTGAAAGTTTCAATCTGGACATGTGCATAAGTGCAAGACAGATATGATGAGTATATTACTGCTGAAGAGGCCAATTTGAGCACCTATGTGTGTGATGCCTTCCAGAGCGAAGGAACACACACCTTACACAGCAAGGGTTATGCATCTTACACAACAAATTACATGCATGTCTGCACAAGGGAAGGGACATCCAGGTGATGGATATGTAGTCGCACGTGATCGTGCCCAAAAAGAAAGTTACCTGCTATACAAACGGCTTGGTTTCGATTCCTGGCCGATGCACCAAATAATGTGTTTAGGGCTGTATCATACTAGGTTGCAGGACAAATATTCGAATATTTGGCTTAGCCTAACGAAACTCAGGTATCAATTCGACTGGACGGGCTTGGGGAATCAAGCCAAACCGGGACCTTCTCAGGAACTTAAAGAACAAAATGTACTACACAAATGGTTATGTTCCTCGCGTGATTTTTTTTATAGAAATAAAAGTAATTGTGGAGTTTAAGCGAACCACTTCAAATCACTCAATTTTTTTACTAATCGACACATATCATCATCCTTTTACCAAATCACATTACAAAACCGGGGGAAAACGTGTTTTAAGGTGTAAAAAAAAACATTGAAAACACGTAAAACGATAGTTACGATCGTGTTGAAGCACCAGCCATATCGCAGGAGACAGAGTAACGAGAAAACCTGATTTGCATCGCAATGAAAGGAGACGAAAATTACGTAACCTAACCTAACAAACCTTACCTAACCTAAACTAAAAAAAAATAGCAACAAAAAACGCAGACAGCATAGTTTGGAACATTACTTGCCGTTTTTGCGATGCCAACATTTCGTGCTACTCTGAATTCCGGAACATGGCCGCCGCTTTACACGGCCGAGCCCACCGTGTTACGTGGTTAAAAAACGTGTTTGGAGAGCTAAAAAACGTGTTTACATAACCAAAAAAACATTTCCTCCCATTTTTGTAACGTGAAATAAGAAGAGGATGAAGATTTAGGTCGGTACATACCAAAATTGATCAATTTATCGTGGTTCGCCTAAACGCCACAATTACCAAAATTAAAGATATAGGTGGATCAACCGAATAATTAGGCTATGAAGGCATTAGTATAGATTTACCAACTGAACCAATCGAGCATAAATAAAAGGGCTATGGAGTCCAGTAGTCAGTTTCTAATAAAAATGTCAATAAACTTAGTCAGTAATGGATAAGGCGGCTATATTAAGAGACATACACGAAAGCAGTCTATGAGGAGGTTGCATGATTGGAAGTGTCGTCACTACCCCACCTCAAGTCACCCCATGTGACGTCATCCTACAGGTCTCCCGCAACATGTTAACCCCCATGTTTCGTCACCTCAGTCTGGGTGTGTAAATTCTATAAAATTATGTGAAAATCATATGTGAATTCCCTCTTCCATCACCTCGTGTAAATTCTACCAAATTATGTGAAAACAATTCTACGTGATTCAAGTCCCTCCCCCTCGTGGTTGTTGAAACTCCACCCCCATGTCATCGGAACTGTCAAGCATCACCGTACTCCTACACATTGTCAGAAGTGACCCATCACCCACCAAGTCATGTAAATTCTATCATCAAATTATGTGTAAATCGTCATTCTAGTCTTCGTGGTTGTTGAAACTCCCTAAGTAAATGGAAGTGACGTCATTACTACGTGACGTCCCCCAACAAGTCATGTAAGTTCCATCAAATGATGTGTAAATTCAGCATCATATGGCTGATACTTTTAAAAATGATGGTCCATGGGACCTCCCCTCTACGATGTGAGCCCCCACCCAGTCTAGGTGGACTGATTAGACTGAGATAAGATTAAAATACACGGGAAATGAGACCAACCCTAATACCAAGTTTCATAATGCCCAAACACTGCTGGTTTATGAGAAATCACTCTCTGAATAGCAGCTAAACAAAAAAAAAGGTCTGCTTTAGATCTGAAAATTGGTAGCCAGGGGTATCGCATTTGAAATATGCAGGACGGTTAGTTTGGTGTTGGTCAGCTTGAAAGTCTATAGAATCGTTGACGGAGATGACTGCAGCAGTGTGCGAGGTGATGAACAAGTCTTCTCGAAAGTTGCGTGCCGTGGTTTCAGGGCCTAAAATTGGCGTTCCTTGTGATGAGGACGTGCATATCCGTGACCAGACACTTACACGTTCTTGCAGGTAAGCACAAAACGTGCAATAAACAAATGTGGATTGTGACGTGAACGTCTGTACATCGATAAAACCTAAGTTTGTATTTTGGAGGCCACTTTTGGTAATTCGAACATGGACAAGTTGTAACTATAATTATAAAGACAGGCATCTACCCTCGAACATAATAAAAAGGAGAAACGAACAGCTGGAACCATAACTACCAACGAACGGATACTACACACTGAGTCATTAAGTCGAAATGGTCATTTGATTTGAAAAGGTTGGCGAAGATGACGTGATCGTCAAAAGAGGAGCTAACATAGATTAGAAAGTTAACTAGATATGCCGTCTTACTTCTTCCCATCCTACGCGGAGCTCTGGCGGTAGTTGCGGCTACTAATACCTCGGCTAATGCTTTGCCTTCTGCTGCTTCGAAGGCAAAAGCATTAGCAGATGTATTAGTAGCCGCAACT
>JAHWFP010257745.1:40095-62256 GCA_023313725.1 Lithobius niger | reverse complement strand
CTAGCAACAGGCAAGTCACCTGACAAACACGCAACTGGCCACACCCCTGCCTTGGACAAGGTTCAAATCTTGTTTCAAGAAAAACAAACTAGAGCACGTATTAATCTTGAAACACTTGTCATCCACACGCATAAACCACCTATTCATAACCACTTAGTGCCAGATAATAAATATCTAAAAGAATATTTTCCTGTAATTAAAACACTTAAGCTCGACACTTTTTACAGGCACACTGTGCAACCCCCATAGCGCAAACGAGTGGATCAAACCTGAAACACGTGACCCGATTTGCACACACCTTGCCATTCGACTTGATTTTCCCAAGACGAAGGTTGGGTGGTGCATTTCGGCCGCCATTTCTGCCTCTTCTGAGAGGGGAAATTGGTGGTTTTTATCCTTTTAAATTGATGGTATTGTACCCTTTTATTTTATTTTTATTTTTATTGTGATGATGCTTTTACATAGGATGACTTAGTGGCATTTGCCATGTTTTAATTTTATTATGCATATCTGATGACGAAAATTGAAAGTTTTCGAAACGTTGTTCGTGTTTTTATCTTGTAGCACTGCTTGGTTTTTACTTTAACTGCAACCTGTTTGCGCACATGGCCTGAAGACCGACAGAGAAAGACGTGGAAAGGAACTAGGTTGCCTCAAAGCTCGTCCACGGCTACCAACCCCTGAAATTCCTAGCCACTGGTGCCCAAGTCACCTCCGGAAACATCGGACACAAGAATAAAAAAGCTTTTCAATAACCTCCGAAATTTATCCTTTTATTTCACGCTCTTTTTGGTGACAAGGATGTATGGTGTCTCACATACCGAACTTTTCTTTCTCACTTTCTGTCTCGCTTCGGGTTTGCCACTCATCTTTGGTCAAAACCCCAGGTTTGCTGAGCCTCTTTGGCCGCAGCTGCAGCACGCTTTCCATCTAGCTTTCAAGCTGTATTTGCTCTCTTCCTACTTTCATCTGTTTTGACATACAGTCATACGGTATCACAGAACAGAATCGTCGTACCAGGGCTATCTACAGTACTGGCCGGATCTTGAATGAAAAATAGCATTACGAGACCGGGTTGGCAATATGGCCGCCGAAAGTGCCGCTGATGCGATTGAGCTGCTGCATTTTGTCAACCGAGGGCGACACCTTCTGTACAAACTGCCAACAAACGTGTTGCTCTTTTTTGCAAATGCAGTGAAATAGCTTCACTGTGGCTGAGTGATATTTTTAAACACCATTTAAAAATACTCTTATAAAATTTAAAATTATTATTTCGGAAACCGCCACTAGCCACCAATAGATGTCGCGTCGCACCGTACAAAGTTGCTACCTCGAAGAACAGACCTCGATGAAATGAACCAGACGTGGCGGCCATTTTGTCTCCCCCCTAATACCGTTGTAGAGCGGGCCAGTTAGTTTAGTGACCATGGTCTGCAAGTGCTCAGGGAATAAACGATCGGTTTCAGGTCCAAATACTCAATTCCATTTATTCCTTAATGCTAGGCTAGGGGACCAAGCACGGAGCAGCACATATTAGGCATCAGTTCAAGACAAGCTCGTACTGACCCTTAAGTGCAGAGAGGTCCAACCGTTTCATTCGATCTCTTCCCAAGAAGTCCTTGATTGAGTGCTGCGGATCGGTATTTATACGAACGCAGACAATAGATCTAGCCTCAGGGTTTACGTCACGTGACGGCGTTCTGCATTGGTCTGGTTCCTGCTGGTTTAGGCCAGCAGGCATCGTTTATACAAAGCTGCTGGCGCGCTGCCAATTGGCGCACGAGGCGGCAATTGAGAGGGCGCACAGCCACTTCACAAGGTGCACTGCATGGTGTTGGCCATGCAGCGCATCTCGTATTTCATGTTACGCACGTTACAGGTCGTACAGAACTCTATCATTCCCTATCACTCATGGTGTCTGGACATGCTGTGCCAAAGTGCAGTCAGGAACACGGCTGCACACGACAAGCCGCCCTCCATATTACATACCTTTGGCAATGTGCTAGCCATGTTCGATGCTGTAATCAGCACTACAGTGCATTTATGCCCTGTGGTAGGGAAGCCCAGCATTTGCTGTTGGGGTTCCCGGGAGTTCCGGCAAGCAATAAATAAAGACACGCATGCCTTCCCTTCAAGTGTACATAGATGTCGGAACTTAGGCATACACAGGGGTTCTTTCTTGAAAATACCATATCTGGCCTGACCTACCTGTAACCATTAGTCATGTGGTTAACCATCCTAAGAGAATAACACATACCAATTATGATAGACAGCGTCGTGTGCCCTAACTGAAGAAGTAAACACTCTACGCTATTATATTAGCAAGTCAGTAACCGTTTTCACCCCAGTAATGTCTAATTTGTCGTACCGACGGGTTTGAGAGCGATTTTGCAAGTCTGCACGGCTGCACAGATTCTTCCACCGATGGCCGTTTGTTCGCATTGTGATCATAGCATGTCCATTTTCTGGAAACGCCAACCTGCTCTCCTAAGTGCTGTGAATGTCTGTCCTTCTAACGCAAACGAGATTCGAAAACCCGTGCCAATTGATAATCAACGTCCTGAAGTGACTGAAGCCCTGAACAAATCATGCTTTGATCGGCTGGAACCCCCGTTCACACACCCAATATTTCTTAGTGCACCTATCATGACTAAGGCAGACACATTCAGCCATCCAGCACTGCTTCTCAGA
Organism: Lithobius niger; assembly: GCA_023313725.1. Lineage (NCBI taxonomy): Eukaryota > Metazoa > Arthropoda > Chilopoda > Lithobiomorpha > Lithobiidae > Lithobius > Lithobius niger. The sequence continues at coordinate 59,565 of JAHWFP010257745.1, read as the reverse complement.
GAGGAAACGCCATGCCTCGAAGACGAACCAGAACCACCAAGGAACGGGTAGTCCAGGACCTGCTGAAAGGCAGCTGCACAGTGCTCGGGAGGTGACCGGACAGCGCCGCGCTTTCATTGGCCATGTTTGTGATGAACGAGATTCCAACTTGGCCTGCAAATGCAAAGTGGTTTCTCAAGTAACAAGTAGCAGTGCACGTAGCTTTGCTAACGCAGGTAAAATCGACAATTCTAAGACCTAGGGTCCAAAATTTTGAAATAAAAATAGGTCTTTTAATAGCCGATCTAACAAGCCAAACTCCGTCAAAATGAGACGAATAGTTTTCGAGCTATTAAAATAACCATGCTACCACCAACATTTGGTTACTGCCCCCACCATGCTCACTGTCGGACATTCACACACCAAAATCAGTTTAGTCGTACACTTCTCATTTTAAGTTTATCCACATGTCCGTGCGCACCCTGTGAGCCGTGCTATTCAAGTAAAAACGTTGTGTGGGCAGGCCATAATAGCATGACGAGTGTTAACGGTACGCCTTCTTTGGGGATTATCTCCAAAACCATCAGTGTGGGCATCATGAAACTTGGTGTTAGTATGGGTCTCATACAACAGTGTCAGCTGCATCGCTTATGCTGACGACATCACATGCCTCAGCCATAGCAGAAATGGGTTGCGGAGAAAAGTGAACCCGCTTGTTTCAACTCTTCCAGAGTATGGCTTTACGTGTAACCCTCTTAAAAGCCACTGCATTGTGTTCTGCAAAGAGGATAAATATCACTATGTTTCAAGAAATATTGTTATTAATGATTCTAAGTTGAAGTAGAGCAACTTCATCAACTTTCTCGGTTTTACCTTCTCCTCAGACATCAGGTGGGATGCTGAACTTGAACTCATCAAAAACGCTAATTGCAAACAAGGAAACACACTCCTGATCCTGTTTCGCGAATTTATGAGCTAAGAAGACCTTTGGCACATCATCCAGTCTTGTGCCCTTCACCTTTACGGCATCGAGTTTTGTAGGGATGTAAGCAAGAAGCAATGGGAAGAGATGAAGCGTGCCTACCATAGATGCATAAAATGGGCCAAGGATGAGCATGTTTGCAGGAAACAATGAGATCTGCTTTGAACTCCATCTTCTCACTTTTGACCATCAAATGGCCAAAAGAGTCGTCCAATTAAGGAATATGCTGAGAAATAGCGAAAATGGGTTAATAAACGCCCTGTTTGAGGGTATGAATGGATGGAGAACATCAATCGGCAAATGTGTCAAAGAAACTCTTATGGACTTCGATAAGGGATGTGATGTAAACAATACTAAAGTGCTGTGTACCGACCTCAAAAAAAGGATTCAAGCAACGGTTGTTCTAGATGGTATGTTTGTAACCCAACAGAGTGTTGAAAGAGGATAATCCTGCTGTTGCTTCTAGCTGTTTTGTTGATGATGCAGTTTCTATAAGTGGAAATAATTAGTGACATTGTCGGATTCGATCCAGTGAAATGACGTTCTCGTGCGTATTGTGTAATACTGCATTTATGGTTGTGGGTCTTTTAATCTGGCAAGAAGCCTCTTTGATGCTTGTAATATGTCCTGTTTAATTTGTGTTGTAGTGCTAGAACATTGTCTATTGTAACCTTTGCAATACCCTTCCCAACCCTCTTTGTATATTCCATGTTGTATGACAATATATACTTACCTTTAAGCTTATCCGCAGGTTCATACACACCTTGTGAGCCGATCTATTCAAGAAAAACGAAACGTGGACAAGCCAGAAATGCGTTATGTGTTTTAGCAGTACTTTTGGAATTATCTCCTAAACCTGCATTGTGGGCATCGTGAAACTTGGTGTTTGTATGGATCTCATCCCCCCCCCCCCCCCCCGTGTATGTTAAGCCTATCCATAGGTCTGTGCAAACCTTATAAGTGGAATTATTTAGAAAAAAATTCGCGTGGGCAAATGGGACAAGTGGGTCATTTCTTCGGACATGCCCGTGGGACGGATTATGGTAATAACACGGCGCAAAGTCTTTGCCGGATCTGTGGATAGGCGTGAAACTTGCGGGGTGACGAGACCCATGCCAAACCAAGTTTCACGATGCCCCCATACTGTTTGAGGTTGCTCACGGGACGTTTTTCATGAATAGTTGAGCTCACAAGGGGGGGGGGAGCTCACAAGGTGTGCTCGGATCTGAGGATAGGCCTGAAATGCACAGGAAACGAGACACATGCCCACATTGAGTTTCATGATGCCCGCACTGCTGGTTTGCGAATTATTTCGATTTAAGACTTTTAATGGTTCAGCGGAACAGGACATTCATCCAACCGCCACCAACTCCTGGTGCCATAGTTAGGCCATCAAACCACAGGCGACTTTTTTCTTTTCCCATAGTTATTCATAAGAACTCGGCTCACAGGGTGCACACGGACCTGGGGTAGATTAGAAAGCTGCGGAGGAACGAGCCCCATCTGTCCACTGTGTTTCATTAAGCCCACACTGCAGGTAGAAGCTGCGATCATAAAGTGTCAAAGAGGTATGAGGGCAACACTATTCTTGGTGCGGCTCGACAACTGGGGTCACCAGCACGGCTATGCTTGTCTGACTGCCACCAAATTCAGATGCCATTATTAAGCCATCTTTCCCGGCACTCGTACTGAGTTTGACGGCGATTGGACGATTTTGCCACGTACAAACCTTAGGACGCTGATGTGGTTAACTGGCCTTTGCCATTTTTTTGACTCTTGTCTCGCGATGTTTTTATGCGAATAGCTCTGCTCACTTAGTGTGCATGCACTTGTGGATAAGCTTAAAATTCACAGGAAAACGAGGCCCATTGAAGAAACCCATTGAAGTGCTACCGCTAACACTCGTAATGTTATTTTGGCTTGTCAACGGGGAATTTTTCGTGAGTAGATTGCCTTCCAGGGTGCTCACGCACCTGTGAATAGGCTTGGAATGTACGGGAAGACGAGCCTCATCCGGACACCAAATGTCATGATGTGCACACTGTTGATTGAGGAGAAAGTCGAAATAACGTCGTTTGCCCTAACACTCGCCGTGTTGTTTGAACTTGCCCACGCCACGTTTGGGGTTAAGGCACCTCTACGTTTCCCCAAGTGCCTCCATCTCTTGGTGCTGTCCATTTAGCATCAGGTCCCGGGCACATGCCATTTTGGGGCCGATCGGATGACTTCAATTTTCCTCTCCATTATCAACGCTGATGTGCAGAGCGTTGCTAATGCAGAGAAAAAGAAAAGTTCTCCCAACTGCCCAAAAAATGGTTCTGTGCTCGTGTTTATTGATTGTAACTCGATTCCGAATTGCCCCAATCACCGTTCATACCGTGGAAACTGAACGATGAACAGCCCCTTCAGACCACTTCTCTTAAAAATTTCTTTTAGGAGAAGTTGTTTGAAGGACGTTGAGTTTCCGCGGTATGAACGGTGATTGGGGCAATTCGGAATCCAGTAACAATACAGAAATAAAAGCAGCGAACCTTTGTTGGCTAACTGGGTTTTGTCTATTCGTCGTTGGGCGATGACGGATGCTTTCGGAATTTTGAACAGTATAGCGGTAAGACAATAAACATGTACTTACAGGACGGAGAGCCAAATGGGCTCGATTAGTGATAAATAAACGTATAGTCAATGTGTAATAATTTTGGCTTAGGTTTAATTCAATTGAAAAGCTCCCCATTAAATAAATAAATAAAAAATAATGAAAACTATGACAGATGGTTGTGACAGAATGGCTAGCATTAGGCTTTGTAACGATTTTTACGAAGTGGCGGTGGGGGAGGGGAAAGGTAGAGCGTAGAAGCAATGTAGGGTGTCGGGTAGGATGAAAGCTATCCACCAACAAAAGTTAGCATTGATCAGACTGACGAGTTAAACCGGATCTGTTCTAAATTGTAATCTAGGCTGTAACGTCATTTGGAATTTTAAATCGTAAACAACCTTTACAGTTCATTGCTATAATGTTTTCGTGCTACAAGAAAAAATAAATAAAACGAAAACAATTTTTCTTGCTTAAGCAAAACTAGCTCTTCACGGTGCTGTTCTTAATTTTAATCGAGGCTGTTACGTCATTTTTAACATCTGGAGCCAGCATGATGTTCTTTAATTCATAAGCAGGCGTGATATCCAAGCGTGATATCCAAGAGCAGGTATGATATCCGATATCACTCCTTCTTTTGCATCTCAGTCCTAAACTATTGTTGCAATCCCGTCGTGTCCATTGTTAAAGGAGGACTGAGATCGTGAAATTGAGTGATAAATGCCTCAATAAACTTGGAATTACACCCATTTTTATATCAACAACGTTTTTATTCATACCAGAAAGCATGCCGTTCGATTGCAGGGTTCTACTAATTGTCTTGACACCTATTTTACTGCGTGCCCTCGTGACTGTAACCAAAGGCTACGTCTAAAGTAGGATTCGTAGACATACCACGCTGGTTGGTTGCATACCACAAGGATGGAAGCCTATGGTGGAATGGCAATGAGAGCTTCCCCGTTCCACATAATAGACTCTCCACTGGACTGGAATGATACGCACCCGTTGAAACTCAGCATCCACAGTGATGAATGGGATCCGAAATCTAAAATGAGGTGTTGCCGGCAAAGTCATACACAATAAAACTACAATCCAGCTCAGAACGAACCAGCAGGCAGAAGAAGCTTAACAGCATAGTTCTATCAGCAATCCCAGTGAGTGCTAGTTAAAGCCAACAAGACATTCAATGAATGGTGGCATCCGTCACGCTACTGCTTTACATACGGAACCCAAGTTAGCCTCTTATCAAATATAGTAGGCCCAGTTCAAGCCTCTTCAACAACTGGTATTGAAGTTCCCCTTCGGTGGAAGGGTCAGGATGCAGTCCATGAGAGTGCAAAAGTGAATGAAGACAGTTTCACTGGGAGAAATTCGAAAGCCAGTGGCAGAGGCCAAATCAAGCACCGTTTCAATAGACAAACGCAGTTGCCTCTTCCACGAAGCCAAGTTGCATGAGTGGATGTGGAGACCAAAAGCTCCCACATACATGGACAGTAGTATGAAGTTGTTCTTGTCCAGACCGTTTATTGCTATAGCAAAGACAGTCACGCACAAAACACAATCTTTTGGTACAGCGGCCTCGTGCAAGTAAAGCGAAGGTACTCTAATGCCTACCCACACACGGATAAACCAATTAATCTGAAATGCCTCAATGAAACGATGCAAGCAACTATGCTATCCTTTCTATAACGTTGCGGTAACACGAAACAATGGCCGCTGTTCTTCACTTCCATCGCACACCTTTCTTTGGGTGTAGAATATCCTTACTTGAGAGTACTGGTACATCTAAAGCGCTCTAACCACACACAATTAATGAATATAAGAGAGAAACTTAGTTTGCGGTTTAAACCACTGTAATAAAACGATAAAACTCCTGTCTTTTAAAAATGCAATTTGGTTATTATTAGATTAGTTCATGAAATGCTTGACAAGGCGCGCCACTCATGCACTAATCATGCAGAAAATTCAGGTCGCCATTTTGGGGGAACGTACACAAGTAACAAGGAAATCTATACAGCTGTAAGAGCACTGAAACTTAAATCTTCCCAAGTGGACAAAAATAAAGCATTTCTCGAATTATTTTTCCCCACAAATTATAACACCACAAATTTAAAATCCTACCGCGAAATACAAAATTTTACATTTTCGTGGTAATAGTCAGATGTATGCATCTTAAAATATTATTCGGTGGAGGCATACGTTAATTGTATTTGCCTTCAAGTTTTTGATAGGTAATCCGATAGTTTATTTATACTTACGAATTTTGTAATTAAAACATTTTCCTATGATCGTGTCAAAGTAATGCAAGTCTAAATCACCTCCATCACTCTGTAACCAAAGATAAACCATAAATTTTAAATAGTACACTAACACAATACATTCGGGAATAAAAAATCTATTCTTGAATTACTAAAATGGCGTAAGTAAACGCGGATGTACGTCAAAACAGCACAGAAATAACGCCGAGCGACAAAACAGCAACGTCATAACAGCAAGACGACAGTACAGCATGACAGTGCAGCGTGCGACAAAACAGTGCAACGACATAAAAGCGTGACGACAAAATAGCTTGGGATAAAACAACGTGCGACAAAATAGTCAAAAAAAAAAAAACAATGACATTTCGAGCATTGTCAATGATGCGCTCCGGACATCAGAGTAAAAAGCTATTTCTATAATTTCTAGAATTTGTATACACCTACGAACATTTATATTTGCGGAGGGAGAGGGGGGGGGGGGGGGGAGGGATAATTTGTTGGTTGCAGGTTCTTGGTCTGTCATACTTATTTAGGTAAAAAGTTATTTTAAAACGGGATGTTCTGTGCTCTGGGTACAAAATAACAATTTTGAAGTGAAACGTTTGGCCAGCTTTACAGTAAAGTGCTGCATGCAGAGCTACAAAAAATGAGTGGTAGGGGAAGTGGATGGGGTGAACGGGAATAAAAAACTCGTCAATAAATATAAGTAAAACCAAGAATTTATAGGGTTGGAGAGGAGAATTTGTGACTGAGACCCAATCTGAAACCAAGTTGTCGACGCGCCATTAAGCCTCATGCCCCCCCCCCCCCAATCTGAAACGTCTTGGATACAGTCGTATTAGTTCAGGCTTAGTTTATAGAGGGCGCCATGTGTTTTATGTGGATATTTCTATTCAGTTTCCAGCCTAAAATTAAACTAAACTAAACGAAACTAGCTTGGTTTTAATTATTATTTAACCTAGCTTAGTTGTAATTTAGTTTACTTTAGATTTGGGCTGAAAAATGAGTAAAAATTATCAGATGGAACACGTGGCGCCCTCTGAAAACTCGGACTGAACTAATGGGGACCGATCTAACGTGTTTCAATAGGGACTTTTTAGAGTTACAAATTCTCCTCCCAAACCCTATAAATTCTTGGTAAAACTAACATACTGGATAAAATCAAAATAGACTTGCAACTAACAGTTGTAGGCAGTGACTGCCGCCAAGATAGTTGAGCATCAGTTCCTCATTTTCATAACGAACTGTAATTCGTAATTTTTTTTTTTTATTTACGGCCTTAGTGTTTGTACTGTTTTACTGTATCCTTATCTGCAGTTTGAACTAAACGTTCCTTTTTTTTGGCCTTATTTTGGCCTAAGTAATGCAGACGTAGCGCCCGAAAGCAACAAATTATCCCTTCTCCCTTCCCCCCCGCCCTCACCTATATCAGAAGGCTATATCACCATGTGTGGGCAGAAGGCTCTGTTCCGGCAGCGTGGAGGACAGCAGTGGTCATCCCGATTGTGAAACCGGGCAAAGACCCTACTGCTCCTTCCAGTTATCGCCCAATCGCTCTGACTAGCTGTGTCTGTAAACTTATGGAACGGATGGTCAGTGAGAGGTTGGTCTGGGTGCTGGAATCACGCGGATTCTTATCTGCGTCCCAGTGTGGCTTTCGACGTTTTCGGTCAACCATCGATCATCTGGTTGCCCTTGAATCGGATGTGAGGGAGGCTTTTCGCCTGCGTCAACATCTGGTTCAGGTTTTCTTTGACTTGGAGAAGGCTTATGATACGACCTGGCGTTATGGGATTCTCCGTAATCTCTATAACTGTGGCTTGAGGGGACAGATGCCACTGTTGCTTTCCGCCTACCTCTCAGGCCGTTCTTTTCGTGTTCGTGTCGGGGCGACTCTTTCCCGCCCGTTTGTCTTGGAGAATGGTGTGCCTCAAGGAGGTGTTCTTAGTGTCATCTTGTTTGCTATTGGGATCAACCCCATTGCTCAGCAAGCTGCTGTTCCCCAGTCATTGTTTGTCGATGACTTCGGCCTGCGCTTTCGGGCAGCTCGCATGCAGACCTGCGAGCGGCAGCTACAGCTGGCGATTAACAAAGTCCAGATCTGGGCGGTCAGTAATGGTTTCCAGTTTTCTCCAGACAAGACTGTGTGCATTCACTTTTGCCGCCAACGAACACTGCACCCAGATCCTTGCCTGTACTTGGGGCAGGCGCAGATTCCTGTTGTCCCACAGGCACGTTTCCTGGGTCTGGTGTTCGGTTCCAGGTTATCTTGGCTTCCACACTTGCGCCAACTTAAAGACAAGTCTTTGCGGGCACTTAACATCTTGCGGGTTCTGTCGGGCACTTCATGGGGTGCCGATCGCACTGCCATGTTGCGCCTCTACAGAGCCCTTGTCCGCAGCAAACTTGATTATGCGTGCATGGTGTATGGTTCGGCTAGTGACTCGACTCTCCAGGTGTTGGACACTGTGCATCACAGTGGCCTGCGTGTGGCGACTGGGGCATTTCGAACTTCTCCAGTGGTCAGCCTCTATGCTGAGGCCTCGGAGCCACCTTTGGCCATTCGTCGGCGGGGGTTGGCCATTCAGTATGCTGTGCGTTTACGTGCTGTGGAATCCAGTCCTGCTTGGTCCATGGTTTTTGGGCCAGACTTGCGAGTCGGTAGACGCAGGGTGGGTAAGGGTGATTTCCGCGATAGGCTCCAGCAGTCCTGTCAGGAGATAGCCTTTGAAATGCCCACTGTCTTGAGGCTTGGGGGGATGCCAGTGGCCCCTTGGCTTGTCCCAAGTGGCATTTTCATTTTCGCTCTGGCGTCCCTCCCGAAGGGTTCCACTCTACCAGCAAGGTACTTACAGGAGTTCCGGCGGCTATGTTCTCAGTACGCCGGTTATCAGCGGCTGTTTACTGATGGGTCGAAGTCGGACGCTGGCGTGGCTTGTGCTTGTGTTTGTAAGGGAGTGACGGTTGCCCATCGCCTTCCATCAGGCTATTCTGTGTTTTCTGCAGAGCTTTTGGCTCTCGGTTTGGCGGTGGAATGGATCCTTGGCCTTCAGGGCACGCATTTCATTATCTTTAGCGATTCCATGAGTGCCCTGGAGTCCTTGGCGAATTACAATCCTCGGAACCCCTTGACACAACGTGTCCAAGCTTTGCTTTCCCGCTTGCCTGGCCAGCGGAAAACCGTGCTTTTCTGCTGGATCCCGGGCCATGTTGGGATAGGTGGAAATGAGCAAGCGGATTCTGCAGCAAAATGGGCCCTTTCTGGCCCTCTCGGAAGGGATCTCAGCCTTGTTCCCTCGGACGCTTTTCCAACTCTGCGTCTGAGGTTACACGCTTTTTGGCAAGCCTCGTGGGATGGGCAGGACGGCAATAAATTACGAGCTATTAAAGGCACTGTTGAGGAATGGCACTCGGCGTGTCGCCGCAGTCGCCGTGAGGAGGTGGTGTTGGCCCGTTTGCGCATTGGTCACACTCGACTTACTCACTGTTTCCTTTTGCGGGGGGTTGCCCCTCCTGAATGTTATTGGTGTCGGCGGCCACTTACGGTCCGCCACTTACTTGTTGATTGTTGCCATCTTGATGGTGTTCGTCGTCGTTTCCATCTTCCGCATGACATTGCGCGTCAGTTGGGCGATAAGTCTGTCCTCCTGTCCGGTGTTTTTCAATTTTTGCAGGAGGTACAGATGTATGACAGGATTTAGATTAGGGGTTTGAATAACATCTCTGTAATGTGTGGTGCAGTGGCAACCCGGACCACTGCACTGTGACTGAGGTTGGCGCTAATGACCAAGTTGTCGACGCGCCATTAAGCCTCAATTCCCCCCCCTATATCAGAACATTAAAACAATTTTAAAATTTAAAAATAATTTCAGTGGTGTGTCCAAATTGTGAAGCCCTAGCTTTGTACTCTGATCTGAGGAGAACATCATTGACAATTCTCGAAACGCCATCGTTTTTACCCAACTTTTGCGCCGTTTTGTCGCACTTTGTTTTACCTAAGCTATGTTGTCGTCACGCTGTTAGGTCGTTGTGCTGTTTTGTCGCATGCTGATGTGTCGTGCACTGTATTGTCGTCACGTTATTACGACGTCGCTGTCGTGTCGTGCGCCGTTTTTCCACGCTGTCTAAACGCGATACCGTGATGCAGCCATTTTGAGATGCGGCCTGCTCTTTTAGGATAGAAAGATGTTTAAAAGCTTTTATTTTGGAGAAAACGTGAACGGTTGTATGAATTATACTTACTGAGTTGACTCTAAGAATTAGATTCTCGTGTTGTCTTCTCTCGATAATGCGGAAGCTCGCTGCATTCCACAAATCTGATGTACTGAATAACTTGCTATCCAGCCAACCCAAAGAGAAGTTGCCCAAGCCAAGATGACTAAATTTCTTTCGAATTATTTCAGGATTCACTGCTGGAATTAAGTCGTCATTTCGAACTGGGCACACTGTTAATGATGGAAATATGAATGTACTGTTGTATTTATAGTATACAACAGTTTGTGTTGGATCGTCTAGAAAGTGGGAAATACGAGTGGCGCATAAATACGTGCAAATCACAAATGATGTAACCGAGATAAAAAACCATACGATCTGCAACCACGTAGCATTGGTTTGTCTAAATATTTGATTAAATCCAGGTAAGTCCTCAAATATTTCACTTGTTCCAAATCCATGACTTCGTTGTTGATCATGACGAAACATGAGAATTACTTTGTTATTACTATGTAGCTTGAACCATTTTACTGTCTTTGTGAAAGCAGATGACAGCATTTCCATTACATTCAGTAAGCATAGTCCTGTAAATAAACCCAGCGACCCTCCAATATCTGAAAGCAGCATAACAAGTGTGTAGGCTGTCGCTTCCTCTATCACGTTAATGTTGTTATCACGAATTGACATCGCCCAGTTCTCATTGTCTCTCTTACCTAGGTAGCGAATGTTGTCTATTTCGTATAACGTGTACCTACATTTTCTTGGACAGCCACAATTTACGTTATCAACCCACTTTGCCGCATTCGCAGTAGCTTGAGTCACTGAATGTAAAGATGCGGAAGTGCTACAAGGAGGGTATTCTTCAAATTCATTCATGTAGGGCAGTCTGAAATGAAAGAATGAGTAAAAGTAAGTTAATGTGTATTCTTCAAATTCATTCATGTAGGGCAGTCTGAAATGAAAGAATGAGTAAAAGTAAGTTAATGTGTATTCTTCAAATTCATTAGTCTGAAATGAAAGAATGAGTAAAAGTAAGTTAATGTGTATTCTTCAAATTCATTAGTCTGAAATGAAAGAATGAGTAAAAGTAAGTTAATGTGTATTCTTCAAATTCATTCATGTAGGGCAGTCTGAAATGAAAGAATGAGCAAAAGTAAGTTAATGTGTGAACACGAAATGTCCTTGAGCATGCATCGACGAGGTCCATAATATGTAAAACAACGATCTATGTATATTGGACAATATTACGTGTGGTGTAGGGCAATCAAAACTGTTCAGACGTTTTTTTTAGTCTCATTTTTCCTGTGTGTTAACTTTGAATTGATTCTGAATTTGGAAGCAAATTTCTCTTAGGATGTAATTTCAGCAATATTTTTTTTAAGTTTACGATGTAACAATTGTTAGGTAAGCTCTTGAATTCAGACCTAAGAAATATAAAATATTAGTACTACACGCTTTTTAAAACTCGAAAACGACACAGGCATCAGGCAATACTATTATCGATTGCGCCATCCCTAAAAGCAAGCTTATCAAATTTAGGCGTCAACAAACTGAATGTGGCTCTTAACAATGCGCCATTCTTATTAAAAAAGGGTGTAATTATTTTATTCGAAAATTATCCTAGCAATTATAAAGACCTTTCGATGGTTCGAAATGCACAGCTGCAAGTTTATATTTAAATCGAGAAATCTTATTCATTATAACCAAGAATTTATAGGGTTTGGGAGGAGAATTTGTAACTCTAAAAACTCCCTATTGAAACACGTGAGATTCGTCCCCATTAGTTCAGTCCGAATTTTCAGAGGGTGCCACGCATTCCGTCTGGATATGTTTGCTCATTTTTTCAGCCCAAATCTAAAGTAAACTAAATTACAACTCAGCTAGGCTAAGTTATAATTAAATATAAGCTAGTATCGTTTAGTTTAGTTTAATTTTTGGCTAAAAACTGAGTAGATATTCCAACATAAAACATGTGGCGCCCTCTATAAACTAAGACTGAACTAATACGAATCTATCTAAGACGTTTCAGTATGGGTCTCAGTCACAAATTCTCCTCCCCAACCCTATAAATTCTTGTTATAACCTATACTTTAGCGTTTCATTCATAAACTACCGTTCTTTTTTTTCTAATTTTTTCGCTATGTTTAGTTATAAATGAGATCGCTAGATACCGAGACAACTCTCACTTAGAAGGCTAGTTGCCACACCAATAGTTTCTTCGTGTTTGTCTCCCTACGTATAGATTTAATTGAAATTCATATCAGCAGATAACTAATTCGTGAATTGCAGAGCAATCCACAGCGAGTAATCTTCCAGTTCCAAAAATATTTCATATCTGTATCAAGTTATGTAGGTTCGTATCACTTCTGATTTCGAGTTTTGTGGAATGTAATTGTTGTCAGATCTCCATAAATGATGACGTCGAAACTCGGAAACAGTGACGTAAATAACGAGATTGGGGATGGGGAATGGCAGGAAGGTTAACTGCCCTCCCACCTTCCCTCAGATCAGCCGAAGCGGTGTACTAGAAACAATCTATTCGCTACTCTTCTCAAAAACGTTTGGGGGGGGGGGGGGGGAGCCGTACATTACTCAAAGCAAAAAAAAATTACAGTTGGCATACTTTTCTAGCAGGGGCGTAAAGAGGGATGTAAAGTAAATTATCCGCCCCCCCCCCTCCTTAAAGCATACTTATTATTGCACTGCTTTGGAGGGATGTGAATACAGGGCCGCAGTGGGATGGGTTTAGAGGAGGCAAGGCCCCATGTGCTTCACTGATGGGGCCCCTAAGAAATCAGGGCCCCCGGAAAGCAGAATTAACTTAATATGTACAAAAAATCAAATTTATCTGCGGCCCTGCGCGAATGTGAATTATGTGGGAGCTGAAAGAAATTGTAGGGGTAAAACTGCTTTTCCTGTAAACTTTGTATGCCTTTTTCGGGATCTATAATTAATTATAAGTCTTCATTGATTCTACCTGAAACCAGTACTGCTGACATGTCATGAAAACCTGCACAACAAATTTAGAAATGGAAAACTCGACCTCGAATCTCTCTGCTGCTTTATTAAACTAGCTAATGATTTTTGATTAAATAATTGAATGATAAGCAGTCACATACCTGCATCTTAGCGTTGTGTTTGAAAAAATTGAAACTCGAATGCATCTTAGTATACATTGTATAGCTGTAGCTCCATCAACACATGGGTTGGTCTTTGTATTCCGATATATGAGCTGCAATAAAACGATATTTTCTGGTCAATTAGTGGTTACTAACTAACCGTATAATATTAAAGTTAAGAAAGGTCCACTATCCGACTCAGTGAGGCACCCATGAAGAACAGAAAATAGCTTTATCACTGTTTTAGTTGGCATATGTCAGCGTTTATCTAATAACTATACAAGTCAGACTAAGATAACGTTCAAAAGACACATGCCTATGCAAAAAGCTATGATTTTTTTAATGTAATAAAGCTATTTTCTCTTCTTCGTGGGTTCCTCACTGAGTGGGACAGTCACTGGACCTTTCTTAATTTTCCACCTCATGACTAGCCTTAACTCAAATGTTAAGGTTGTATTATACAAACTATGATTCATATTGCCTCACTTCCTCACGAGGCAGATGCGTTTAGTAAACATGTAGTTTCACATGTGTGCTGTTTCTAGCAAGAGAGTGTTTATACCTCTGTTTAACGTTATTTCAAATGATCTCCAAAAGCAATTAATACACTAGAAATACTAATTTAAATGTGAAAATGGCCAGATGAAGAGTCGTCACAGGGAATACGTGTAAAATCTCATTTCTGGAAATTGAAAATAAATGGCACAGATAAATGGCACCGATTGTTATTAGTGGGATGGGTGTATCAAATAATATCAAAGCTTAAAAATTCGGTCGAGCCAATTTTGATGCTCTCCTAATCTTAGCCTCACTGAGCAGCGGATCTGTGAATAACTCTTCTAGGATTGTTACGCAAAATGCAAAACTAAATATAAAACCTAAATACCAAAAATAGAAAACGCTGTCCTTGGCCTGAGTGGTCTCCAAAATCTGATTACACTCCTCAACGTGTTCGTTTCGAATACACTTGACTCCAGGTCCACTCGGTTGCGTTCCCACGAGTTCCATTACCGAAATAATTATGCCAACTAACAATCCCATTGTTGCAAGAGCATACAATATGATTCTTTTGCATCAATGCCTCTGTTGAAGTAGTTTTGTTTGCATGCAGTCAATACAGGTTTGCCATGTTTTAGCTGATTTGTGCATAACTGCGTGATCACATGCTCTTCAAAAAATGTTGGTATGATTCCAAAAGTGGCGTGAATCTTATTTTTTAAACGGCAGATTATACTCCTACGCATCGAGCATAGCTTTGAATTTTACTGGCACGTTTGATTTGCACGATTGTGTGCTGTCCAAATATTTTGGGTATTGCAGTAATAAAGACGGTTTTAAACGCTGTTTTTTTTTTGTGTGTGTGTGGGGTGTAGAGTAGCATGCAGACATGGCTGCAGTTGCAACAGTACAGTTTGCGCTATTCACTTTTCATTATTTTCTGCATTCGAAAGTCGACATAAATCAAACAAATTGTGTACCGCCATCCCAGCAATAAAGAAACAGAGTCAGCCTGTAAACATACCGGCTCTCAGAGAAATCGTGCACCCTTGGGAAAATCCATAGCAATAATAATAGAAAGAAACCAACAAAATAATCGAACGGCGAAACTATTTGTTACAGTATGAAACAAATATATTACTCTACATTTAGCATTTATGGTGACCATGAAAAAAATAATGATAAAAAGACTCCACTGATGTAACACTCGCTGTATGACTCCCCCATCTGATGTAATTTTGGAGGGAAGTAACATGGAATGAAAACAAACGAAATTTTCAAAATAATCAAGCACTCATTCAAAAACACTACTATTATTACAGCTTTTAGTCATCAATCTGTAAGAATTTAACAGAAAAATGTATATCGAACACCATCAGTTAGATGCCACACCATTTGGTAAACTTTTCTCGAATTGTCATAGCTTTTGATGGATGCAGGTAATCTAGACCGGTGCCCTTATTTCCAGTAATGTTGGCGAATAAAAAAAATTGTAGATCGTGTGTCTGTAACTGTTCTCAGAAGCCACCACAAATTGTTGGCGAAGATGGGTAAACAAATTCACTTTGTGGAAAATGTAGCCAATAACGAAAACAGAGTTTGAATTTTCGGAGCATTGCACTCATATACTTCCACAAAACTATGGAAGGAAGAAGACAACGTAAAGTTTACCAAAAGCTGGACATCAAGACACACGCCAGTGTGTCACCAGCCAAGATAAAACGATAACATCCAGATAATATGTATATATGAGCATGGCGACCACTAGACACGTTGTGTCTTTACTGCAAAGGGAGTTTGGCTGTTTTCAGGCATGTAAGGGAGACTTTGGTCGCCTGACAACATAAAAGTCACTGTTAGACCCATAGCTTAACGTTTTCTTGTTGAAAAAACGACCTGAATAACGTTGATATTCGCCTAATTCTTACTACTACTAACGCTTTTTTTTGTATCACGAAAATAAGTTCTTCCATGCGGTAAATAAAGCTGGTTCTTGGCTCATTTTACAGGTATTGCTCTGGAGATGTGCCCTTTTCATACGGACCTTTCTAATTGGTCAAGTGGTTCAGGGGTTAGGGAGCTCCAAAGGTCCAAATTGATTGTTTAACATTGTTTTAAACATTGTTTTTATGCAACAATGCCAAACTGACAAAGAAATTCATGCGTTTGCAAGGAGATACTGCAATACTAATAAAAATGCTAATCAAATGAAAAAAGGTGACTGCTGTCCTCAAAATCTAACGAAACCAAAAACAAAGAAGAAAAAGAAATGAACCAGAAAAGTAGATTGCCATTTCAAAATGGATTTCATCAATTTGGACCAAAAATTACTGGTATGTACCGCAAAAATAAACCTGTTAAGGATTCCCGCCAAGCTTTTCGGCCGTGTGAAGTCGTGATATCAAACGCCAAGCTCTTTCGCCAAGCTAATCCCACCGACTAATACTTCAAACGTTAAATGAAATAACTGAAAATTGCGCTGTAAGCAATTTTCATACATTTCATTTAACCTTCGAACTATTACTCGGTGGGATTAGCTTGGCGTTTGATATCACGACTTCACACGGCCGAAAAACTTGGCGGGAATCCTTAAAAAGTATTGTTTTGGGGTAGATATTAGATTTACTGCCACAATCAAGTGGACATTGGTTATGACTAAAATTATAAAATGATACCGTGAAAGCTTCCTATTACAGTGAATAACCGTTACAAACAGATATTATTTTGTACACAATATAATTACGATTCAAACAACGTCTACAAAATTAAAATATAAGCCGAATCATGTTACCCTCTTCGTAAGAATTATCTCAAACACTACGATTATGCTCAACTGAAAGTTATGAAATAGTCCGGTATCTGGAAATAATCCCAGTGAGCGACTCAGTTCTTGTCACCTAGAACAACCATTACTTCATTAGGTTACGCTCCGTCAATGGTTAATAAAATCGTATAGTAGTTAAGACAAAGACAAATTTTAAGACAAAAAATAGTTTTCAACATTGTTTTCAAGGTCGTAAAACTGATAGCGTCACAGAATGATAAGTGTATACAACAAATATTGCGACAAAACTGGTAGTTCTCAACACGAGAATTTTCTTACCGCGATGCTAGTGAATTTTTCACCACCTTTTCATAATTGAATACATGTAGAGGGTGGTGCAAAAGTCTGGCGAAGCATATTGCCATTCCAAATCTACTAAGAGGTAAACCACGAAAATGTACATACATATACTATGAGTCGAGGGACATGAAATGATGCTAGGTTAAATGACCTTGGAATGGTCCATCAAGGTCATCATGATGCTACATTTTGAACTACACATCGTAGAATAGTGGTGTAAATTGGAAAGTTGCAGAGAACTGTAAGCCAATGCCAAAGCAAAATAAAAACAGAATTTAAATCGGACCATTAGGGTAGGAGTTATCCTTCAGACAAGTTAGTCTTAATAGCTTCACTGTATGTCTTCATGATGTCCAGCAGAGAAAGCGCTGTACCAAACGAAAGTATCGCAGCAGATACGGGATACGAAAAAAGGTTTTTTTCTTATCTATCCAGAAACGTGTGTTGCGTTTTCTACAAAATCGGAAAGTGGTTTCCTGAAGCATGCATATACGTTTAGTTACACATGGTGAGGGGGGGGGGGTTAGAGGAAGGGGTTGGAAAGGTTTCCTGCATGTCAGGAATGAAGTGAACATGCTACACTCATATGGACAAATAGTCTTCCTCCTCCAATACATGCTTGACATGACTGACAATAACGAATCAACTTAACTAATTTCCTTTGCTTTAAATAAAAAACATTGTCGAAAGCCATTAATCTGTCTTGCCCCTCCCTTTCCCACTCTAGGAAACATTTACAGATCTCCCTCCTCAAATGTAACTGAACGTATGGCATGCTTCAGAAACCCACTTTCCAATTTTGGGGAAAATGCACCACACGTTTCGCTTATAGGTAAAAAAAAAAAAAACGGATTCTATTGCCGCGTTGCTTTCATTTGGCATGGCGCCTTCTCTGCTAGACATCCTGACGACATGCAGTGAAGCTATTAAGACTAACTTGTTTGATGGGTAACTCCTACCCTAACGGTCCGATTTTCATTCTGTTTTTAGTCTTCTGTACAGCCATACCGGCTGAGAAGACTATTGCAACGACTTTGTCCGTCCGTCCGTCCCTTTTTTTTCAACTTCGCAACGGTACCAGATAATGACGACCATTAGATTCAGTGTGAGAAGTTAGTTAAATAACATGGCAAATTAAAACATTGTTACTTCCTTATACCTAATAGAATTCTTCGACGTAACTACATTTGATCGTCGATTTAAAATCCTGAGGTAACATTCAATAAAAACAAATCGATTTTAGTTCCGTTTAAAATAGTCGTATCGCATTGTTGCATGAATGAATAGCCTTACCGTCGAATCAAATTCTCCATTAGGCCTATATCTGCTACTTACGAAATTAAAACTGCATTTTTAAAATTAGACCTAAAAATGAAAATTAGGCCTAAAATCATGTTACCATGGCAACGTCAAATTGCTACGAATCGCTGTTGGCTTCATCAACAGCGTCTCTCTCGTCACTTCCCTACTACCACTGATCTATATAGCCTACGTTGCGCGTTACGTTGTAACACTGTAACTGTGTGCCTGTAGGCTCACCGTGTTGCAAAAATGAATAGGCTTACTATACAATCCGTATCTCCTTTAGGTGCTACTTACGAAATTAAAACTGCTGGTTAAAATTAGGCCTAAAAGCTGACAATTATGCCTAAAATGTAAAATAGGCCTAAAAGCTAACACATTTTTAACTGACAGTTGGGATGGCTACTGCCTTTAGATTAGTGTAATAGAGATAGCTGTTGGCAGTGCATGATAGAGGTGTGCGCCTCACCATTGGAAGTGGAGGAACTGTACAGAAGACCGGTGTGACTAGGCAGTCGCTGTAGCCGCTTGTTTGCTTTAGCATTGGCTCACGGTTCTCTACAACTTTCCAGTATACACCACTATCCTACGAAGTGTAGTTCAAAATGTAGCATCGTGATGATATTGAAGGACCATTCCAAGGTCATTTAAACTATCATTACATGTCCCCCGACCCATAGTATATGTATGTACATTTTCGTGGTCCTCCCCTTAGTAGACTTGGAATAGCAGTAGGTTTCTCCAGACTTTTGCACCACCTTGCATACATACAAAACGTTCTTACGTGTTTTAGGCGTATTACGAATTCTTCTCCTGGACCTGGTGAAATACGTCGACTACCCCTGTGTGAAAAATATTTCTCAGTCTTTTGATTCTCTCTCATATAAAGTGAAACCTTTAAATTTAGGAAAAAAAAGATTTCGAAGATATAGTAATGTGTACAACCACAACAAGTAACGACAAACACTTAAATTATGACTACTTACAACTGAATCTTTATTAGTAAGTCTTCGATTTGTATGAAGTGTGAACACAAAAATTGTATCAGAGCCAACGTACGGAAATGCCTTTCCTTAGGGGGAATTCAGACAGATTAAAGCAGGTATTTGAACATGAATTAAATCAAACATTGAACACTAAAAAGAGCGATCCCCTTTAAAAATGTTTTAAATTAAGTGTGCTTTGTCTTTCACTTAATAGATGTGCAATTAACACTCTAATACAAATTCCATTAAAGCACTACAGGAGTTTGGGAAGAATCTATATATTACGTTATGAGAGTCAAAAAATATTATGCAACCTATGTATCATGCCGACAGATGTCACTTTTCGATTTTGACTCGCAGCCGATTGAGATAGCTGTATTGACTGTGAGGAGCTCAAGCGTCTGACGGCCTTAGCTGGCC
>JAHWFP010257745.1:0-39695 GCA_023313725.1 Lithobius niger | reverse complement strand
CTGACGGCCTTAGCTGGCCGGCAGTGTAGTGGCCAGCTAAGGCCGTCAGACGCTTGAGCTCCTCACAGTCAATACAGCTATCTTAATCGGCTGCGAGTCGAAATCGAAGAGATCCGTCTGTCGGCATTAATTTCTGTGCGTTCCAGCAAAACAATGGCCACCTCCGTGTCGTGTTTTGGTGATGCGGTAATTAAATTGTTATACCGGACGTACGTAACGTATTCTTACCGAAATTCTTATGTTTAGGTATTGTGTAAGTGATCCAAACGTCAAACATGCATATCAAAATGGATGAAATTGCCCTTTAAAATAAATTACTCATACAAATTTCTAAAGAATTACTTATTGCCATTAAAAATTGATATCAATATCCAACATGTTACAAGGAATACTAGAGTTATTGAATATAAAATTATTTAGCAGAAGAATAAGCCAACAGCATATACCATCAGTAATGCTTGACCATCAATAACCTTCATGTTAGATCGATCAAAATATGAAAAATATCTTACTCGGAGTGAAGCTGAGGCAGTTTCCAAGGAGAGTAGGTGTTACTTGAAATTTTACGTGTTGTTCACCTGGTTTACCCTAGAAAACGAAATAAGAAAGTTCAGCACTCTACAAAATAAAGAGAATAATTTTAAATGAGGCATTGCACCTAAACCATAACTATAATGCTGCATACTAAGTTATTCTCAGAAATATGTGATGCCGAGTGCACTAAAATTTTTTTTTAACGTACAGCTAGTGTCTTGGTTTATTTATTTATTTATGACGCGTCTTGAGCATGTGTACCAGTAAAAAATTACTTCCAAGTTGAAACTAAAATTATAGAAATGCTTTTCTGTAATAAACTAAAGAACACGTCTGTTTAAGCTGCAGAGTAACGCTTTTGGAAAATTTTTACGCAATATTAGTAAAGTCAGGAATCAAAATAAAATTTTGGTTTTAAAATCAAATCAATGTATGAATATTATAACCTTAAGTAGCAAGAATGTTTAAATTTAACTTTACTCGTGTTTTAGCTAAACGATCAGAGGGCAGTACATGGCAGATATCCAGAGGGACAATTTAGTTGGGGAAATCCAACAAAGAATTCGAATTCTGAACAAAGAGTTAGAATGCAAAAAGGCTTTCAAGTTTATATTAAGACTAATTCAGCTTTCTAGTAGTCAGTTTCCTTCCTGGCCCAGTTTTAGGCTGGAATGTGTTCAACAATCTGCTGCGTAACCTTTACAAGGTTTATTAAAGCAGGAATCAAATTAGGATTTTGGTTTTAAAACCGATATAAGAACAGATGAACTTAACTGTTGGGTTGGGGAACCTCTCTCTGTTCTCAAAGAGAAGTCCAGTTTGCTCGACTGAAGACAAGACCTCAACGCAAATGCCCAGTTAGCTTTTTTTTTAAACAGTTACCTTCAGTGAACTCTAAGTATAACCTTATGTGCGGATGCAGTACTTCACCGAAACGCCTTTTTGAATAGATACACAAATACTCCTAAAAAAATGCAACCACTGTATAGTCTCGAAGAAATTCTCAATGGAGTAAAAAGCACGGTAACAGATAATGTGAAGGCAAACCAAACAGTGCTACATAAAAATACAAACAACGTTTCAAAAATTTTCAATAAAAGCAATAAAATTCAAGCACGGCAAAAGCCACTAAGTCATATCCTACGCTAAAAGCATAAAACAGTTATTTAAAACGGATAAAAACCACCAATTTCTCCCCTCGAAAGAGGCTGAAATGGCAGCCGAAAAGCAACGACCCACCTGCTCCGTTGGGAAACCAAGTCGCGAGGCAAGGTGTATGCAAATCAGGGTCATGTGTTCCATAGGTGCGATGCATTCATTATGGGGGGTTGCACAATATGCCTGGCAAAAAAGTCGAGTTTAAGTGTTTTAATTACAGGAAAATATTGTTTAAGAAATTTATTATCTGGCACCAAGTGGTTATGTACAGGTGGTGTCTGTGTATGGATGACAAGCGTTTCAAGATTAATTCGTGCTCTAGTGTGTTTTTCTCGAAACAAGATTTGAACCTTGTCCAAGTTAGGGGTGTGGCCTGTTGCGTAATAGTTTGTATTTTTATGTAGCACTGCTTGGTTTGCCTTCACATTATCGAAGAAATTCGTCACCGTGCCAATCTACCATTGACTTCAAACCAATCCAGCAAATTACGGTGGATTGACCAGGAATCAAACCTGGGTCTCGTGCAAGGCAGGCAAACATTCTACCACTGATGGGATGAATACATTTAGGTGGGTGTGGCGTTGCATGTAGTAACTGTGGAAGTATAGTGGATAACTAGATATCACAATAGATACCCTATAGTTTAAGATTTTCATTCATTTCCACATATTAGCTTTCCAGATATGACAGAATGTTCTTAGCTTGGCAAGCTAGTCTTGGGTGCTTTGTAATGCTTGTAATGGGAGCAGAAATATAGAAGATGTTCTAAAAAGTAGCCTTCCATTGTTTCATTCAACTACGTTCAGTAGTTATCAAGATGTTATCACATAAATTGCTATTTTAGCTGCTTGGTAATGCATTTCATGGGTGAAGAAATTTAGTAGCTATCCTAAAAACCAACCTATCTTTTTTTTTAGGGGGGGGGGGGCGCAATTGTATCCAGTGATTTTTTTTAATATAAAAAAAATTGTTTACGGTAGGCGTGGTGTATAACCTGTTCTCTATAATGAAGGTGGTTTTTAAACTGGATTGTTCATCTGCATGCAGAATAGCAAAAAATATATACTAAAAAAGTCATGATATTTTGAAATCTTACGTGGGCAGTAGTAATTTCGACTTTCTTCATGAAGTGCCCTGACACGTTCCAAATATCTTCAGCAGAGATTTTTCCTATCTCGAACCAATTGTGGATATCATTTTCTGTCACACTTCCAAATTTTTCCCGAACAACATCAGAATTAATTTTGGGATAAGTATGCTGTTTATTGCTCGGACATAGGGTGAAGGTTGGAAAGTCAATGGTTTTGTGAGTAACGAAGTAGGTTTTGATAACTGAAGGATCACTGGCGTAGTACGCCAATCGATCACTGCAATGGTAAATAAAGGCAGAAGAGGCTGCCGTACAAATCAGGAACCAAAGAAGTCGCACAGTTTTAATGTACTTCCTTAAATCAGAGAAGGAGTAACTTCTGTGGATTCTGGCATTGAGGATATCGGTTCGCCTCACATGTCCACTTGCAGGATGTACCCTCCTGATTATTACCATGTTGTTGTTGGCACTGCAACACACGAATGAAAAACTTTTCAGGCAACATAGAAAGAAAAACAAAGCCATAAACTAGGGTGCATTTGCATTAGTACATTCAGTAAGAAGTGTCTCTATCTGTGTAGGCTAGTTCTTTAAAACCGCTTGTGGATTCGCGATCAACGTGCCTAGGTGATGTTGATATTTTAAGCTCTTTCCATTGGGACATGGAAATTGTCATGCATCGCCATGCTAATACATGATCAACTCTGTAGCAGCAAAGGTAAAAGGTAGGATGTTGGAGTGATTTAAGTTTCGTTTGCGTTGTAACTTTCGGTTATAAGACACTGACGAACTATGTGAAATATTTATTTTGTATGTATACATTAGGGTGGAAAGAAAAAATAAAATTTTCGAAATTCGAAATATCATAGTACGTAAAAGTTGCCTTTTTGCATCACACAAACATATACACAAAAAATTCATCATTCTGAGGTCATGACTTGAGGCGCCACAAAGGCCTTCAAGTTTAACATTGTACATCATTGGGCAGAACGGCAAAATGGCAAAAATTATGATTTGATTGGTTTAAAATTTAATTTTCAAATTATCTCATTTGATATTCTTAGAAACTGTGTAATCAATGCTGTAATTAAAAGGAAGTTAATATTTTTCAAAACAATCGGTATAATTTAACATCAAAGATGGGACAAAATAGCCATTTCTGCATATTTTGGCCCATAACACAATTATCACTATTCTAGAAAAAAATACTTGAAATTATGGTTAATTTTTACGATTCTGATATTATCAAACGAGCTAATGTTAAAATATTTGCCTTTTTTTAGCAATCTGTCCTTTGACGTAGAATGTTAAACTTGAAGTACTTTTATGGCACTTCAAGACATGGCCTCAGAGTGATGAAATTTTTTTTGTGTGGCAGTAATGATAAAAGACAACTTTTCCGCACTATGACATTTCGAATTTCGAAACTTTATTTCTGCATTCCTCCCTAGTACAGATGAGTATTACTGTACGTCAGGAACAAATAAATACAATCTGCACACACTTTATGAAATATGACCCAGATAAAGCCTTATAAGCCTTATGTTTTTTTCTTGAATTTTTTCTAAATAATTCAAACTTGGCCAATTAATGCTATCGCACATGTGTAGCCTAGAACAACAAGCTGACGAGTTCAGACAACAAAACTTAACGAAATATTCTTTTTAAGTGGGTGAAGCAATCGTTCGAAATTTTAGCATTCGTCCGCAGCGTGGTTAGTAAACTGTAATCACGTCATCCTAAATACATACATGTAAACGTTAATCTTTAATGTGGTGATCATGAAAATGTATCTATTATTGAGTGGCAATGGCAGTTAATGACGATACTAGTTGCATGCCTCCTAAAACCTGCCCATTTGTTACCTCTAGTGCTCTCTTGGATGAAATAAAAAACACAACAACTAGAACCGTTAGAACTGAGAAAATCCTTCCACATTGGCACATGAAAGACCTATGCCGGAAATGATGGAAACGTTACGATACTGTTATGATTCAGTATACCCAATTATTTTGTTATTAGAAGGTTGGTTATCGATGTTGAAATTCTTTATAACTTTTTCGATGCAGTTGGGCATTCTGAAGTGCACTTAGATAGAACTGGACTTCAGAATGATGGTTAGGAGTACCACTGATGTATTAGTACAGCTTGCTAATAACAAAATAATTGTGTACACGGAATATTAATAGCTTGTATTAATCTTCATAAAATTATTAAATAAATCGAAAGTTAGTTTCTTTTTGCCCTGGAAAACATCTTAACCTGTTAATTTTAGCACTACATTGATCTTCAATGTTGTTTACCTGGAGGTTTCTTGACTGTGTGTAGCCGCCTGCTTGCAAGCCCCACTGCGCCTGCTCGGCGCAGCCCTCCTCTATAAAAGCGAGAGCGTGAACGCTTTCGTCAACTTCCACTTCCACTTCCACTTCCTCTCAGTATATCAGGCAGTGACTCGAGAGGGAAGACAGGACGGGTTTGGTTAAGTATGTTTTCCTTGGCAAAGAAACCATTCTTAGCCGGCCAGACCTGGGGGGCGGCAAAATGTGCTTTCTTTTTGCCCTGGAAAACAACTTAACCTGTTAATTTTAGCATTAACAGGAGACCTCGTCAAAGATAGGTGGCGGGCACCGCCTTGACGGGCGCCCTGGGTTGCAAGCTGGCTTGCCCCCAAAAAAATTATCTGAAAGAAAAATTTCGCACTTTATTCAGAACATGGGTGATGCAAAAGGAATTTGGTCTCTTTCATGGTGATTGGTGGCCCTGAAAGGACCGTTGGTTTTAAAGATGGGTCTTGCTTCCTTCTATGGTTGGCTTGCTTCCATCATGGGATGGCTTGCCTCTGCTTCGTTCTGAGTGCTTAAGGGGGCTTGACTACGGTCCTGATTGCGACTATCGGTCACAGGCAGTGTAGTCCCTTTTCTTCTCTTGACGTGTTCCTTGGGTAGTGTGAGGTGAAAGTTGTTGGATTTTGCCAGGAAGCTGCTTGAAGGATTTCTTCAATCGGGATTACGTTGTGGTGGGTCCTCAATGTAGAGATTGCTTTACTTTGTGTGCCGTTACTATCATACCACTGCTCGCGTTGCCTTGTTTGTCGCAGGCTGCTTCGATGGTCTTTTTAATCCAGCGTGATACCATTGCTGCGGAGGTTTCGCCAGATTATGAGTTTGTGGGGAGGAAAAGTTGGTTTCTACCCCTTCGCATATCTTCATGCTATGTTCTTGTTAAGTTTAAGCGTAGTGCACGGATTAGGCATAGTAGCCATTCTGGTTCATCACCGAGGAAGAGCCGGAAAGGTTATTGGTTTTGGTGGTTTGGTTGGTTTTTGGGTTTTTGCTCGGAAGCTTGCTCTTGGGTACAGTGTCACTGAGGAGTATTTTGGTCCCAAAATTCAATAAGCTGAGTCTGCTGATAGCGCTTGGATTTCGGAGCAGCGTAGGCTAGCTGCCAAAGTAACAAAAAAGACACTTTTCCGGGTCATTAGATGGAGGGAACTGTCTTGCATTGGCTCGTAGGGTTCTTCCATCAGAGATTGTAGGACTAGAGATAGATCCCAGTAGGCTACTGTTTGTCTTGTTGTAGACCGTTCGTTCTCGAAAAAGCGTAGTAAGTCAGAAAGCGTAGTAGTCTTCGAGAAGTTTTGTTTTGTTTGCAGCACTGAAGACTGAGTTTAACGCCGAGTGATAGACAGGATTATTGAGCCTTTAAGTTTGTCAATGTTGAACAGATCGTTGAAGAATTTTAGGAGATCAGATAGAGGTGGGGCGATTGGATTAATTTCCCTTGTGATTCACCAATGAATCCATTTGGTCCAGTGGCTGTCGTACATTCGGTTTGTCGAATCTTTAGTTGCTTTGAGTCGATGCGTTCGGCCTCTTCTCAATGAATTTCAGCCTTTTTGAGGAGTTTGACGATAGTAACCATACGTGAAAGTTTTTGGTTGGGTAGGTTTAGGTGGAGCTTGGATCCTTTCTGTTGTGACAGAAGATCTGTAAGAAGAGGAAGACTTCTTGGAGTGTCGACTATCAGGCTTAGGAGGTGGGGGACCCATGCTGCCGATGGCCAAAGAGGTGCGATCAGGAGGAAGAGGCTTTTCTGAAGGACCTGCGGAAGCAGTTTGAATGGTGGAAACAGGTGTGCGTAAAGGTTTTGCCACGGAAACATCAGAGCATCGACTGCCGTTGCCTTTTCGTCCAGGATCAGGCTGATGTTATGGGGAATTCTAGCATTGTGCCTCGTGGCGAATAGGTTTATCATCGCTGTGCCCCAGATGTTGAAGAGATATTCGCAGATGGATTTCTTGAGGCTTCATTCGCCTGACGGTGGCTTTCGGTGATACAGAGATTCTGCAATTACATTTCTGTTACTTGGAATGTGAAGCGGCAGTAGGATGACGTTGTTTGGATGCAGAAGTTGAAAATTTCTGAAGTCAGGTTGTGCAACTGTCGGGATTTTGTTCCACTTTTTTTCCGAATGTAAGCTAGACCTGTTGTGTTGTCGGCTTGGACTTGAACAATTTGGTTTTGTATTTGAGGTTGGAAATGTTCTAGGGCCAGTTGAATTGCTCGTAGTTCGAGAATGTTGATGTGGTCCTTGTTGTACGATGGCCAGTGGCCCGAAGTTTCCAGGTTGTCCATGTGGGCTCCCCAACCTTTGTTGGATGCATCAGTGAAGAGGAGTTGACTTGACGGTGGCTCGTGTAGAGGTACTGTTTTCGTTAGGTTTGTTATGTCTGACCACCACAGGAGGCTTTCGTGGGGAAAATCTTTGTCAAGGTGTCTTTTCTGGTCCAGGTGGTCTTGGTAGTTCGACTAATTGTCGATTCGATGTTGGTGAAAGAGCCTGACCATCCAACGAGCATAGGGAATGAAGTTTGCCATTGCATCCATCTTCCTGAAGAGAGAGTTCAATTCTCGGAGTGGGAAGGAGGTTTGCTTTCGGAATTGACGAATGTGTTGTAGAAAGTCTTGAATTCGTTCCGATGAGAGAGAGATTCTTGCCGATTGTAGATTGAATGAGGTGCCTAGGAAGGTGAAGGATTGTGCCGGAGTTAGGCGAGATTTGGCTAGGTTTACTCCGAATCCCAGTTGATTTAACGGCAGGATTGTTTGGTCCCGGTTGGCTTCCAGACGGAAGAAATCCTATTTTACATCAACACTTATTCTGATTCTTTTGGCATCCAGAAGTATATATTTTAATTTTACCAGGATTTGTTATAATCTCACATATTGTTAGTCAACGAGCAGGAAAGAAAGAGCCTTTTGGTACTTTAGGAATAATCTACGCCATATCAGCAAATGGAATTTTAGGCTTTGTAGTTTAAGCTCATCACATATTTACAGTAGGAATAGATGTAGACACTCGGGCCTACTTCACCGCTGCCATTATAGTAATTGCTATCCCAACTGGAATTAAAATTTTCAGATGATTAGCAACTTTACACGGAGCACAAATTACATTTACTGCCCTATTAATATGAAGCCTAGGCTTCATTTTCCTATTTACAGTTGGGGGATTAACAGGTATCATTTAAGAAATTCATTAATCGATATTGTTCTACATGACACATACTATGTAGTTGCCCATTTCCATTCCGTATTATCAATGGGAGTAGTGTTCACTATTATAGCAGGAATAATTAATTGATTTCCTCTCTTCCTAGGAGTATCAATAAATCATACATAACTTAAAATTCAATTCTTCGTTATATTCCTCGGTGTAAATATAACCTTCTTTCCACAACATTTCCTTGGGTTAGGAGGAACACCTCGTTGATACAGAGATTATCCTGACTCTTACACCACATGAAACATTGTTTCACCAATAGACTCATTAATCCATTCTTTGGTATCATAATAATAATTTTCATCATATGAGAGGCCCTAACCACACAACGTCCACTAATCTTGACCCTACATACACAAGCATCATCAGAATGACAACATAATACACCCCCAAGAGATCACACATATTACAAACTATCATTATTAAATAACTATGGCAGCATGATCATCTCTTTCATTTCAAGATAATGCATCACCTCTAATAGAACACCTAACATTCTTTCATGAACACACAACAGTAATTATTACACTATTTACAATTCTAGTAGGATATATAATAATCTCCGTAATACTACCTAATCTTCCTGACCGATTTTTAACAGAAGAACAATCAATCGAAACAATTTGAACATAAATCCCCGCCATCACCCTAATCTTCATTGCCCGTCCATCCTTACGACTGTTATATTTGTTAGATGAAGTTAATATACCAAGAATAACATTAAACAAGCGGCTACAGAGACTGCCTAGTCGCACCGGTCTTCTGTACAGTTCCTCCACTTACAACATTGAGGCACACACCTCTATCATGCACTACAACAGCTATCTCTATTTCACTAATCTAAAAGCAGTAGCCATTGCAATTGTCGGTTAAAAATGTGTTAGCTTTTAGGCCTATTTTACATTATAAGCATACTTGTCAGCTTTTAGGCCTAATTTTAGCCAGCAGTTTTAATTTCATAAGTATCAGCTACCGGAGATATGGATTGTATAGTAAGCCTATTCATTTTTGCAACACGGTGCGCCTACAGGCATACTGTTACGGTGTTACAACATAACGCGCATGGTAGCCTATATAGATCAGTGGTAGTATGGAAGTGACGAGAGAGACGCTGTTGATGAAGCCAACAGCGACTCGTAGCAACTTGGCGTTGCCATGGTAACATGATTTTAGACTTAATACACATTTTCATTTTAATATTAATAATTAATATTTTAATATACATTTTCGTGTTTTGGGTTAGTTTTCATTTTTCATTTTAAAAATGCAGTTTTAATTTCGTAAGTAGCAGATAGGCCTAATGGAGAATTTGTTTCAACAGTAAGCTTATTCATTCATGCAATAATGCGACGAGACTATTTTAAATGAAGCTAAAATCCATTTGTTTTTATTGAATGTTACCTTAGGATTTTAAATTGACGATCAAATGTTATTATTTAATTTAGTTACGTCTAAGAATTTTATTAGCTATACGGAAGTAACGATGTTTTAATTTACCATGTTATTTAACTAACTTCTCACACTGAATCTAACGTTGTAAACAATGGTCGTCAATATCTAGTACCGTTGCGAAGTTGAAAAAAGCGACGGATGGACGGACAAAGTCCTTGCAATAGTCTTCTCAGCCGGTACGGCTTTACAGAAGACTAAAACAATTGGACATGAATGATACTGATCTTATGAATATTCAGATTTTTCAAACCTAGAATTTGATGCATACATAGTACCGACGTAAGAGTTAACCCCAGGACAATTTCGGCTATTAGATGTAGATAACCAAACAACTCTGCCATTTAATACAGAAGTACGATGTTTAATTACTGCCGCCGATTGTATTAAGGTTTCGGTCTGTTAGAAGTATTGTAATTGCTCCAGCTAATACTGGAAGAGATAAGAGTAAAATTACTGTGATTTTTACAGACCATACAAATATTGGTACTCGTTCAAATGATATTCCTTTAGATCGTATATTAAAGATAGTTGAAATAAAGTTGATGGCTTCCAGAATTGAGGATACACCTGCCAAGTGTAAAGAAAAAGTGGTTATGTCTGCAGACCCCTATGATATTCGCCATAACATCATCTTTGGTCGGAGCCATTGGGGGTATAATCAAATAATAACCCGGAAAATCCTAGCATACTCCTCAATTAACCACATAGGATGGATAATTAAAGCAACCATCATAAGAGCAAGAATTATTATTCAATACTTTACTATTTATACTCTTCTCAATATATTAGTCATTTACATAATAAGTAAATTAAACATTTTACACCAGACGAAAGGGTCTTGGTTATTGAGTGCTCAGTCGCCGAGGTAGGCATTCACTTGGATTTGTTGTTGGTGTAATGTTGCCAGCATTGGCTTTAGGACCAAGGTGAAAATTCTTGGCGCTGCGTTCAAACTGAAAGGTAGAGAGCGGAATTCGTAGACCTTTTGGTCATAAATGCAGCGAAAGTAGTGACTTGTTACCAGGTGTAGTGGTACGTGAAGATATGTATCTTGTAAATCGATTGACATTGTCCAGTCGTTTTGTTTGAGTGATTGGCGGATTGAATCAAGTGTTTCCATTTTGAAATGGTCGTCGGCTATCAATTTGTTGAGCAGTGTCAGGTTGAAAATTAGCCGAAGGCCTCCTGTCTTTTTGGGTCGGGTGAAGATCAAGCTGTAGAATCCCTGTCCCGGGTTGTGGCATTCTTTGCTGGCCTTCTTCGCTAGAAGCTGTGCTATTTTGGACGAAAGGGTTTCGTTCGGTTCCCATGGTGGGGAGGCTGCCAGAGATGGTTTCGAAAATAAAAGTTGGTCGGAAGCCATGTTCTATAATCTAAAGAATTTCTTTGTTTTGGGTTAGTTTTCGCCAGGCTGGAAGGAAGTGTCGAAGTCTTGCGCCAACTGGAAAACGTGAGGGCCGAAAGGCATCATTGTTGTCCTTTCCGAAAGGAACTTCTGCCACTTGGTGAAGAGTAGCGGCTGCGGCAGTCTGGAGTAGATGCGTGCTTGTGTTGGTTTCTTTGGCCAGGAGCGCGAAAGTGTGATGCTTGGTCGGACCGAAAGGACTGGGGTTGATTAACCTGGTGAATGAGCTTTTGTTGCTTCTGCTTTCGGAAAGAGTTGCTCATGGTTTGTTCCATTCGTCCGATGGTTGTCGAGGGACGGCCGGTTTGTTCCTCTGATAGGGACGGTTGGGCTGTAGATTTTGCCTCTGTGGTTTCGGCTTTCGGGATATGTCAAGGTGTGGTGCGAGAGACAGGATAAGTCCCCGAAAGAGGGTGTCGGACTCGAGGATCGGTTGGTTACGGAGACGATAACTTGTTGCATCGTTTAAGTTGTTAGTTGTCTTCAAGGCAATTTCCCGTAGGAGAGTGTTGTTGAAGAGTGCTCTTGTAGCCCAATTTAACGAATGGTAGGTTGCTAAACTGGCTTTCTGAAAAAGTTACGAGATGAGTAAGGACAGGTTACGTACTTCTTTGGGTTTGGCGTCGGCCGATAGCTTCTCACACAGGGCATTGACTGCCGTATTCAAAACATCTACTTGTGAGGCGGCACGAAGGCTCATGCATAAGCATTTGCCATTTTCGAAAAGAACGAACGAAGGAATCTCAGCTTTCTTCGGGATGGAAAGGGCCGTGCCGAAATCTAGTTTTACCTCGGCGCAAAGGAATTCGCATTCTGAGTAGGTATCAAAGTTGCGTGGGTTTGTTGCACCATCGCCGAAAGGGCGAAAGACACTTGCTTCTTGTCCGGGTCGTGGAGCCGGTGGATCCTTGTCGAAAATTAGGGGTTCTCCTTTCCCAAGCACTAACTCTTCATTTCGGAGCAGGCATGTCAAGAGTGTAATTGATTGGTCGAGTAGGCTGCGTGGCTTGGAGTCGCGGTCTCGTAATGCGAACCCGAAGCCTGTTTTCAAACCTCTGTTGATGACCGGTGCATTGGCAGATAATGTTGGCTTGTAAAGGAAACAGTCGGGGTCTGTGTCTTCTACCGTCTTTAGGAGAGTTGCAAGAGGGATTGTGGCGGTCTTCGCCATTTTTGTCGTTGAATTGTATTCATTTTTGAGAGGAAAACGTGATCCGGGCCGTAAGCGGCAGGTGCGGGACGTTGGCGGTTGGAGCCGCAGAGGCTGCGGCCGCATCGTTTGAAGGCGTTAGCTTCATGATTGCATTAGACGAAAGCTGTGACGTGCGTTTTCGGCTTTCTTGACTAGCAGTTGAGGCCACCCAATCCTGAGTTCGAAGAATTAGAAAAAAAGTCGAACGACGAGTCTTGGTTTGGAGAGTGTTGAAGCAAAGCAGAAGCCCGACGAAAGTTCTTTTTCACCTCTTGGTAGGATTCTTTCACAGCTTGAATATCCTTTTCGATTACCGAAAGATCCAGAGGTTCATAGCGAGGGGTCCGTTGGCCAGCATGAAGCGGGTACACATCAAGGTTAGGATCCGAAAGGGTGCCTCCACCATCGGAAGCAAGGTCGAGGGCTGGAAACCATCGGACGCCGAGGACGAAGTGAGCAGTGGGTTGAGAGGGAGCCACAAACGAAGCAGTTTCGTCGGGATCTTCGGTAGAAATCCAAATTCCAAAACGAAAGGTCGGAAACGAAAAGCAAGGTGATACGTGGCAACCTCTGGAAGAAAATGAATGACGAAAGCGTTCATGCTTTCGCTTTTATAGAGGAGGGCTGCGCCGCGCAGGCACATTGGGGCTTGCAAGCAGGCGGCTACACACAGTCAAGAAACCTCCAGGGAAACAACATTAAGGATCGATGGTGTCCTAAAATTAACAGGTTAAAATGTTTTCCAGGGCAAAAAGAAACTAACTTTCGATTTATTTAAAAATTTTATGAAGATTAATATAATCTATTCGCACGGCTTGAGAAAGACAGTAGAATATAGTAAAGTTTGGTAGTGTAACTGCGTCGTGACAGCTAATTCTATACCTACCTAATGTAAGCTTATTACCATTTTACAAGGCCAGAACGGATTTCAAACTGACGATTTGTTGATGGGGTGACTTCCGCTGTACCATTCTACACTGGCGCTATGTTAATCGTTGGTTTAAAAAATAAGTTCTTGTTTTGATATAATGCATCTGTGTTTGATTGTTGCCAACTTTATTGTTTAGCACTCGAGGAGATATGCTTTGTGCAGATAACCAGGAGTGGTTAACGCTCGTTAAACCCGTTGAACCCTTTGAGATGTGCCCTTGCCCCAACCCATTGTTTCTGTGGCCAACAATTGCTGATGTCAGGCATAGTTGCGTGATTGTTGGCGGTAGAGGCGGATGACCGGATGCGGTTGACGCTCCCTAAAACCCTTTCAATCCTTTGGTCCCTTTGATGATTTTTTACTAATTACACAGTTAGATGCCCTATCAAACGGTAAAAACAAACCTAAACACAATACCGATCAATTCGTTTTCTTCCCCTTCACATTTCAACCCCTCTTTCCAGCAAGCAAGCAAGCACACAGCATCGTTTTAATGATAATCAGTCTTGTACTGTAATCAGTTCTTTTCAAGGCTGCTTGCTCCAATTACAACAGAAAATATAACATTTAAGCTTGTTTAAAACACTTCTAAGAGGCATTTACACGTTATTTCCTAAAATTCGTGTTCAAATTTGAATGTATGGTTTGTCAGTAATCATAAATGAAGCAAGAATGTCCTTCGTTTGCTGAACATCCGTCATAATCAATTAACCCAAGCTGTTCTAAACATCACGCAGTGTCTCCATAGTTATTATTAAACACAGGTAAGTATAAGTCCATGTTAAAACTTCGATACGCATATTCAAAACGACGTAATTACGAAAAAAAAGCGATATATAGACAAAACGGAACCGTACATTATACAATCATAATATTACCCAGAATGGTTTGCAATGCGAACTCGTATGAAGCGCAATTTGTTTCTACGTAGGTCTGTTAAGCTTCCTGACGTTTCGTTACGTCACGCGGAGGAGGCGTGCCTGCTGCAGTAGGAGGAGTCTCAGATTATTTTCCCAGGTGGCGACGCATTATATTTTTCGTGAGGTAGAGAACTAATCTCAGGTGCTACGATTTTGTTTTAGCTGTCTGCTTTTGCAGTTCAACGATTGGAAATAAGTTTTAACGCAAGAATCTTTTCGGCAGATTTTTCCCAGGGCAAACAATTTTCCCAGGGCAAACAATTTTTTTGCAGGTGGAATTTTTTTTAAAGGGAAATATTTTTATTTGTATGAAAAAAGAATTTTGTTCCCCAAGGACTGGAAACATTTCACAAGGTTAAACAGATTTTTTCTCACTTTAGAAATTGCATTTTTTTAATGAGAGGTGTACATTTCCATTCAAAAGCGATACTTTCGTGCATGATTTCTTTTTTTTTAAGGGTAGTCTTTTTACTAATGTTACAAACGGCGCCTCAATACGTGTAATACTAGGCAGCGCAAAAAAAAAAAAGTAAAACTCCTTGTTTCACGTATCTGGGCACTAACGGGATTATGACTGCAGGAAAAGATGAGCGGTTACCATAACTTTAAAAAATGTGAACTGTAAAAAAATCAATCTAATGGAAAGCTTTACGATTGGTTTACGATTATTTTAATACTGATGCAGTAATTTATCAGAAGGTAAGTTAGAGCGGTAGCTATAAATAATACTGTGATTTCGGTTCAGGTTTGAAGACCGAACCCAAACTCTGCATTTACAATTGCCAAAAAAAGATATAAACTAAAGTTTGGTGATTTAGAATTCATACTATTCAAGTGGTTTTTCCATGTTGGTTTTTTTGTACGACATGGTTTGACTATCAACTTCTTATAAATGTTGCAAGTGATCGCTATTTTAGCGTTGGATGCGGAAAAAAAAGAGTGTAAGAAATTTGAGGAGACACTCATAACAATGATACACTTTATTTGTAATTGACATGTTTATATGAAATAAATCGTTGTGTCCCATAAGCCCTATTCCTCAAGACGAAGCCAAAGTATAAGATATCACCAGGTGTTTGAGAGCTGAGATGCATTTTGAATCATTTGACGATCCATTGCAGTTTTGGCATTATGGAAATAAAATTATGCGAAATAACTCATTATGCACATCCTATTGGTTTGTGCATAATGGGATTTTACGCTCTAATCCACTTATGTTTTGTTATGAATAACCTCATTTACCGAGTATATTGCCATCAATATTGTGTTAGTAATTTTATGCATTTAAATGCGCCATGCTTAATGGAATTATGTACAAGAATTATGTGCAAAATACCCATTGCCTATTATGTAAAAACATCATTATGCATAAGTTTATTATCATATAATTTATTTATGCACTAAAACAGATAGGTGAAAGAACGATTACGATGTTTCACATTCTATCCAAAGGTAACTTTATGCATAGCTCTATTAAGCACTGTGATATAATGCACTACTGAGTTCATGTCTGCAGTCCTCTAATAATTCTTATCATTCGTTCTCCTCCGATATCGTATCATCGCCATAGCTTTGCTTTCACCGGACCGCGCCTGCGCAGTTGCGAATGTCCTTCCATTTTCGATTTCCTGAAGCACAGCTTCCTTGTATGTTTAAAAGGCTTAAGGTTAGAAATTTGACGCGTCATTCAATTAGCCGCTGATTCTGCCACCTGTCGCGCTGCGAACACTTTCGCTGCTCTAGCATGCGGACTGAACTGCGAAAGGTACTCGTGACGCGTTATACGCGGATTTTAAGCATAAAACACTGCATTGACACCAAATTATTTAAAGTGTAACAACAATGGCTCCATGCTACCAAAGAATTTATAGGGTTTGGGAAGAGAATTTGTAACTCGAAAAAGTCCCTATTGGAACACGTTAGATTCGTCCCCATTAGTTCAGTCCGAGTTTTCAGAGGGCGCCACGTGCTCTACCTGGTGATTTTTGCTCATTTTTCAACCCAAATCTAAAGTAAACTAAATTACAACTAAGCTAGGCTAAATAATAATTAAATATAAGCTAGTTTCGTTTAGTTTAGTTTAGTTTTAGGCTAAAAACTGAGTAGAAATTCTAACATAAAACACGTGGCACCCTCTATAAACTAAGACTGAACTAATGCGAATATATCTAAGGCGTTTCAGTATGGATCTTAGTCACAAATTCTCCTCCCCAACCCTATAAATTCTTGATGCTACGTACCTCTTTGTCCACTCGACGACAAAACAAAGCCTCCGGGGGTTAAATTTCACGCATTTCATACAGACGAAGAACCAAGGTACGTGTGTATTGTACTGTGTACTGCGCTATATGCAGCGTTTTCTATTCTCATTTAAAAATGTGTTAAAGTACATCCTCCCAGCACCATTTTTCGCGATCCTCCACATCAAGTATGGCCCCCAAAGGTCTAGTTCCTTACCGTTAGTCAACCCCTTGGTAAAAAATCGTTTTAAAATGTGGCATCTAGGAGATTTTCTGTTGAATAATTGTTAACTATGTTTACTGTATCCTACGCGTATATGATTCTTTACACGCCTACTATGAACTTGAAGTTTCATCTGTGTGTTCAGATGCACTAATTTTCATTGTTTGCTAATAATTACTAAGAGCTCAAAAATCTAAAACACTAATGCGGTAAAAATTAAAATTAATTATGCCAATAGATCGCCGAAGAAAAATTATAATATACAGAGAAGAAAAATTATAATATAGAAAAAGTATAATATAGAGGAATGTAGCTACCACCCCAACCGACCTTGGTGCAGGTAAATGCGTGGATGACGATCTGCGCGTGGCTGTTATAAGGCAGGCGGAATGTTATAAGGCAGGCCGGGTGCCGTTTTTAAGCGATCCTTTGACGTAGCAGTAAATCGTCCGAAGACTTCAGGAATAGTCACCATTACCGTAAAATAATGTTCGTTTAGTGCTGCAACACCGGTAAATCTAATAATGAAAGGATTACCACGTTTTTGTGCATCTCCCTTACACTAATCAATGCTATGATTTGGGTAGTTCGTTCTTCGTGCTTTCACTTCAGCGCTACGCTTGGACGACGCGTCTCGCACGTGAAACCGAGCGTTAAGTCTTCTACATACAGGAAGCTATGCCTGAAGTTACGACCACTAAGGACGCGTGAGGCTGCAAAGTAGTTCTAAAAACGATATACGCATTGCAGAAGAGTCAGAATCGGAGTAAATGTGCGCACTCGCAGTAGTATGCAGCATGAGCCAAGTATTATTCTTTTAAGGGAAATGTCTTTATTTTACTTTTGATATAAGAGTCAAGGATCATGATCAATTCATATATCTTTAATCATACGAATATTTAGCAGCATTTTGTGTGGAATGAGAGCGATGTTGGTGCAAAGTACCAGTGTGATCAAACCACAGTACATTCATGAAGTGAGGGAAATTGTTAGGCCTGTAGTAGTTAACTATATCCAAGGCTACCTATACGTAAAGGCCTAACGTTAGAAATTCGACGCATCGTCCAGTCAGCCACCGATTCTGCCACCAGTCGCGCTACTTACACCCCAAAAATAAACTGATCTAACATGCGGACTGAACTGTGAAAGGTACGTGTGACACGCGATACGCGGATTTTAAACTTAAAA
The DNA here is from genome assembly GCA_023313725.1 of Lithobius niger. NCBI lineage: Eukaryota > Metazoa > Arthropoda > Chilopoda > Lithobiomorpha > Lithobiidae > Lithobius > Lithobius niger. The sequence goes on along the minus strand of JAHWFP010257745.1, from coordinate 21,800 downwards.
CATTGAATGAATTGTGCTTTTATTGGGGGCGTGACCCGTAGTCATGCACCCACAGCAAACAATACAACAACTACAACCAACCAATACAACCAAACGACCAACACAACCAATACATCAAACTTGTCCTCTTAACTAACAGCCGTAGTAACTTAAAACACTGCATTGACACCAAATAATTAAACTTTAACAACAATGGCTTCACGCTACATACCTCTTTGTTCACTCGACGACAAAACAAAGCCGCCGGAGGTTTAATTTCATGAATTTCAAGCAGAAGAACAACGAAGGTACGTGTGTATTATACTGTATAATACGCTACGGCGTTCTCAATTCTCATTGAAAATGTGTTAAACGATTCATTGACGTAGCAGTAAATTATCCGAAGACTTCAAGAATAGTCACCATTACCGTAAAATAATGTTCGTTTAGCGCTGCAACACCAGTAAATCTAATAATGAGAAGTTATAACGTTTTTGTGCATCCCGCTTACACTAATCAATGCTACGATTGGGGTTTTTTGTTCTTCGTGCTTTCAGTTCAGCGCAACGCTTGGACGACGCGTCTCGCATGCTACGTGAAACCGAGCGTTAAGCCTTTACGTATACGTAAGCTTGCTATATCCCACTTGTATTACCCATACGGTTCAATCAGACAGTTCAGTAAAATTTCGGTAATTATTAACGGTGCAAGTATTGTTATCAGTTTACATTGCCCTCTGTGTTGCTTTTCGTTTGTTCTAATAATTACTGCTAACTTGGTTTATTAAACTTTATGAGTAAACATAATTATCCAGCTTATTAAAGAATGGCTGATTTAGTGCTGAACTTGGCTTGAACCAGATTTAAATGAAAACTGTCAGAATATGTGTGGAAAATTTATAGACGTAAAATTCTTCCTGAAGGAAGGTAAGGATGAAGATGTGTGACCTTTTCTACATCCACAGTCCTATGAAAGTTGCGATATCCACCTAAAACCAAAACTGGTATGAGAGGAACGACAAGTTTCCAAAAAGGGTTAGCCTTTAAAAGTAGTAATATAATTCAACCGGAAAAAGGACGGCAAGGTTAATCCCATTAGCCAAGTTAATCGCCCCGAATAATGCTGTGGACATTAAATGAAAACTTGATAATGCTACCGTGAATACTTTTCTGATTTTCATTTAACTTTCGAACTATCGGTAGATGCGATTAACTAGGATAATAGGATTAACCTTAGCGGCCTTTCCCTGGTTGAATGATATCACTACTTCTAAAGGCCTACCCTTTTTTAAAACAAGGCGGCCTTAAAAAAAAATCCGAATTTCTTTTTGAGAGAAGAGAAGAATCGGTTCCAAGATGCTCACTGGCTGGCACGAATCTCACAAGACATTATAAAAGCAAGCAAATTTTAAATTTCATTCCTAATTTACAGATAATGTTCACAATAAAAGAACACAAAATGAAGACTGATGCAGCCTGTATACGACCATGTCGTCTTTCCAACATGGCCATGTAGTAGGCTGCAGCAATAAGGTTCTAGTCTTTATTTTGTGTTCTTTGATTGCGAAGAAGGTCCGCAAATTAGGACCGAAAATTAAAATTTGCTTGCTTTTATATGTCTTGCGAGATTAGTGCCAGTTTTGGGGGATGAAGGTATCATGAAGCTTTGAGAGCACGTTAGCGCCTGCGTTTCTGCGGCCGTCATGGACACATTCGATCGTTGATCACGTTGAATAAAAACTTGTAAAAATATTCGTCAAAGAAAGTTTTATTTAACGTTTACCAAAATGTGACCGAAAATGTCGTCGTAAACCGTTTTTGGTTTGTAACTTTCAAATCGTTCATCAAACTGAGCACAAACTGGTTAGGAATATTTAGCATGACATATTGATCACGAGAGCTTTTATTCAACCCCTATGAAAATTCAAGATGTCGGTCCAAAATGGTGCCAAAAAAAGCCAAACGCGTGAGCCGATGTGGATGAAATTTTGGAAAAATTTTACTAGATTTTCTTATTTATCATTGTCTTCCTGAATTAAGTAAAATCTTACCTGGTTTTGCTAGTTGATAAAAATTCAAAATGACGGCCCAGAACGTCACCTAAGAAATGATTCCTGACTTGACACTTCTTAATCGTTCATCAGATTGAATCAAATTGGTTAGCTACAAATAGACAGAATATCATGTTTAGCAACTTTTGTTGTAAAAATCCGAAATGGTGAATTTAAACGGTGTCAAAAAGACTAAAGTTGCAGGGCCCGTACCTGCTTAATTTTAGTTTTTATAGCCAATGAAAATATATATTACCTTTTTTATAGCAGTTTCCCTCTTTTGAGCTTAAATTCCCTAGCAAATTGAAGGTTGGCTTCCCTGCTGGACTTGTAATAGTTTTGCGCATGTGCAAGCTTGGGTCAGCCTATATAAGCAGACTGCACAAGCCGAACCTCATCATTTCTCCTAGGGCACTCACGCTAGCGTGAACACCCTTGAGCATACGATTCCCCGAAGATTCAAGAGGCAACGTATCGTCGATTACCCGGTTCCCTCCTGCAATGGATGCGTCGATTGCTGGTTCTCCGGTTGCCTCTCCTGCCTTCAGCAGCAATTGTGCATCCGTTCCTGAACCGAATTCTCCTGTGACCAAGTCGGTTCCCAATCCTTCTCTTTCAGACTTTGCCGATTCCCACTCTTCTGGTTCCCTTCCAGTTCGACGACTTCACATCTCCCAGTCGGTGCCACGGAGGTCGGGACGTAATCCTTCAGCACGCGTTGCCGTTCTGTGTCATCCTCGTAATCCTCAGTCATTTGCCTTCCCTCGGTTGACTCAAGCCTGTCCCTTGGAGGCAAACAGGGGGGCTTTCCGGCCATGCGGCCTGGCCTCCTACCGTTCCCGTCAGACCTTTCATCCTAATGTGTTAATGCGATCGCGGGCTCCACTTATCCTACCTTCACCGGTTGCCTTGGTCCTTCTTGGTTCTACCTCCACACGCTAACCGAGACTTAGCCCACCATGCTTGAACTTTTTGCCGGTTCCCTTTCCCGTTTTCAAGTGCACGTTCTGCGGCCCTTCTTGCTCGCCTGTTGCTTGTCACCTCCCCGGTACTTCTGGGCCACGACCTCACTCCGATCCTTTGATCCCAGTTGCTGACAACGACCTGCACTGTTCAGAAGTATGGGACACCGACTTCGACATCACCTACACTCTTCTTGGGGGATCGGAACCCCCTCCATTCTTACCTCTCGGACCGCGATCCCCTCATTTCGTTCGCTCCTGCAAACCAACGGTTGCCGGTCTTCACCGACTCTCTGCATCACGCAACCGCAAAACGTCGACTTTGTCTTCTTTCGATGCTTCCTATCACTTATCTTCAGCCTGCTCTCTGTCTCTATCCTGCACTGACAGCATCACACCCCCTGGACCACGTTCACCTCGCCTTACTTTGTAATAGTGCTGCATCCCAAGTTGGGATTTACAAAAAAAAAAAAGCAATAAGAACGATATGGCACGAACCTATTTTGGGACTAGCACGTTGCTGGTTTCATCCTCAAGCACTTTATCGAAGACCTCGATTCCCTGTTCAATCAACTAAATAACGCTGTTCGATTCCCGGTTAACATCATTATCCTGTCTATTCACCTTAACTTTGGATCACGTCACCGATTATTTCGCCTACATTGCGTCCCATTGGATTTCCCCCACTACATTTCTTTTCTACGACGCACGCTGTCTACATTGTTCTGCAAATAATGAACTCGGTTCCCATTTACCTCTATGGTTCCCGATTACTCTCCTATTAACTCACCGTGCCTGAGGCAAGGGGCAAGCCCATGGTAGGAATTTCGATCCGCCCCCGCACTCAGCCTCCGGCTCCCTGCGCAACCACCTTCTGAAACTGTTGGGGTCTTAGAACTCTCAACGGATAATGTGTCTCGATTCCCGGTTGCCTCTAAAGATTCCCTTTCCTTCCGACCTCCCGGTTCCCCTCCAACCGCTTGACACGGTTACTTTTTCCCCGATTCCAGCCAATCTGCTCTGCAGCGGGATCTACGTTCCCTCGACAAGGACCTTGCCCGTGCTACAGAGGCTTATGCCATTAAACAAGACTACAAGTTGTGCTAGAGGTTCTCGGTTGCCTTGCCAGGTGCCCTTCCTTGTGCGCCGCGACGGTGTTTTAGTGAATAGGTCCTTGTTCTAACCCGTGGCTGTTCTTCGGTTCCCGTCTTACGATTACACCCGCATTGATGGTTTCATAGTTCCTGGTTGCCGATTGCCGGTGTATCAACGTGGTCTCCAGCTTTCGGGGGCCCACTCTTGCTGGGCTCTTCTTCGGTCTGTCACCTGATGAACCATCATCTCTTCCTGTGATTCGCCACTCTGCGACCCCTTCGATCCCGTCCTATGATTGCGCTCGCCCTGTTATGTTTTATCTTCCAGACCAGGCAACCGTAGTAGTGGGTAACGTACGAGGCAAAGCCACATAGGAGCGACCAATCAGAGGCCAGGGCCAGGTCACGTGACCCGGCCTCAGCCAATCACAGACGAGCTCCATACCGGAAGTCGGCCATGACAGTTGTCCTTAGCAATCGTAGTGACATCGCGAGCAGGAAGACCAGAGAACATTATAACATGACGTAAGAAGTCGATTATGACGATTATAATAACGTTACAAACGACCCCAGTTGACAGGACGTTATGAACCAATAAATCATATATGTCCGTGTTCAGTGGATGTCCTACGTAACGCCCTAGTAACGACGAGGAGGGTGTTGACCATTCTACTTAACCATGAAAAGTGTATTTTATATTTTATTGATTTCAAAACAGTGTTATAGTAAAATCAAATTGGGTAAAAGTAAAATATACGAAGTCTACAAACACCGCTCCTTTTATGCCAGGCCGACAATATGCAATGACATAACGTGGCTGACTAATGGCACGTGCATAGGTGGTGAACCGTAGGTATTTGCTCAATAAGAAGGAAATGAAGTGTAAACATTGTGTGTTTTTTACCAGTCCTACAGCTAACAAAGTTTAACATTCAAACAAAACATCACTTACTAGAGAACGAGCCAAAAAAAACAGAATAGTAATATCACGGATCAGTCTACAACCTTTATCGAAATCTATTTTGATGTTTAGCACACGGAAAATAGAATTCTGTGAAATGCTTGCATGTAACGGCACGCAAGCTCTAAATTCAATAATGAAAATTGTCATTGTGTAACAGGAAAGGACGTGTGTCTAGTGAACACGTCATTACAAGTGGAGGTATTCAATAACAAGGAAAATACTGTATAAATGTGTGGATGAAATAGCGCCCACGTAATGTACTTATTAAAACAAATTATGAGCTTGCGTAACGCGAAAAAATGACGCAGCAGGAAACTGTATTTGTTCGTGCGTAGATGAACGAGGAAACTGTATGAGGTGAAAGGCGTATACTCAACGATAAACAAGACGTAATTGATGAATGTCGCTGACGTCAGAGGAACTGTAATAAAAGTTAATATCAAGGTGCGTGGTACATAATTGATTAGATGGTGTACGTGACAATAGCTGAGAAAATTATAAATAGGAAGAAAGGGTCATTGTCAATATTCCTTCGTACGCCGACACAGTGAACTCGCTACTCACCAGGTAAGTGACCTAAGCCATGATTGATAGCAGTAGATAGAAAGACATTTAACTGTCATAGTTTAAATACTGCAGTTAAGTAAAAAATTAGATGTTAATGTAATCTGGTTTCTTTCTTGACTGCTATCACAATGGTATTAAGTACTGTCATTTTAGTTGATGAATACATACTGGTGCTGGCTGAAATATCATTAGTTAGGTTACATAGTGTGTGTTCTGTAATGAACCCGTGTTTCAAATAGTTTCTCGGTAAAAAATAGCACTTTTATTCAAATACGATGCCTTAAAGGGAACTAACACCAATTGACAAGCTGCAGCACATATAGTCACTGATTAGTTCTGTTTAGCCCTTACTTTTAACGGGTAAAGGAACGTGCAAATAATTATTTTCGACAACAAACAAGGTGCATACCACCTAAATTATTGAGTGTAAAGTTGGTGCGTCCACATCACGAACGATTTGAAACGGTGAATTTGACACACGGTCTCCATCTAGTGATAGTGACATCATCAGCTGCTTGCTCTATGATACACCAATTTTATAGTCAATAATTAAAGAGGGACGAGCGTTACTTTGTTGTGTGAAAAGTAATTTCTTTGCACATTCCTTCGCTCGTTGAAATCAAGTGCTGAGGAACTAAATAATGCATGACGGTGTCAGAAGCTGTAACCTGTTATTCACTGATTAGATGACTTTAATAGCAAGAAAAGTTACTAAGAGTGTAACGTTTCTAAGGGTACCAATTTGAAGTATTAAAATTTAAGCACATGTTATAAATGGATAAAAAAATGTGTGGTAATGTTGAGTCGTAGAACTAAAATAGAATGCGAGTCGGGTTAATGATTTTCGTCTCTTTTCTTGTTTAGATTTACGTTTCAGCTTAAAGAAACCGCCAAAAATGGCAGCAATCTCAATCTCCACTTACACCGCCCAATTCCGTAGATTTGGGTAATAACGTATATTTGACCGTAAATGAATGGCAAAAACAAGTGTGTGTACACATAAGGAAATATGAACCATCAGCCTTAGCCTACGTGCCGATGGCCAATGGAGTGTTGATGCGTATAAAAGATTGGGGAATGATATCTCGTTATTAGGTATATGGAAGTACCAAATTGAAGTGTCAACGACCGTTCTAGGTGTTCTGTTTGCAACCGATAAAATTGGAGTAGAACACATAAACATGAAAAGAAATGGAAAAATGATCACCTTCGTGCAGGCAAATAAGAAGAGAATCGATTTATCAGTTACACAATTTGTAAAATTAGTTGAAGGTTATCACCTTATCGACAAATACTATAGCAACATTGAGATGACGTGCTAAGAGAGAGGGGGAGGAGATACAAAAATCTATAAATTTTAGGGCAGTGAGATGTAATATTAAACAAGAACGAACATGTTTAACTCGAACATTGATTTTGTCTGCTGTTCAACGGATTTCTAGTTGATTCTACGTACATTATAAAAGAAATATCACTAGTGTCACGTTACATTAAGATGCATTACCGAGTCAGAATTCCGAAAAATATATTGAAACATGAACTTAACGAAAAAGAAAGACAAACAGTACGGTTTTGCGAACGTATCCTGCATAATGATAAGTTCGCTAATGGGGAGTATGACAGTGACCTAAAATTTGTAACTAGAGAAATTCGTCGTTTACAATCATTTAATCAAGAGTGTAGATTTTACGTTAAAGGGGACAACCATTTAAAGAAGTATTTGGAACGTGTGTGTCGTGTCAGATATGGGGACTTGAACCCTTGTCTCCTCTCTGTGGATCGAGTGAACTACCATTTTTGCCCTATTCACCAAATTTCGAAGTGTTCATTCTTCAAGGTGACATATTACGATTATCACATAATGATGACATCATGAGATATCCTACAATAAAAGCAGTGTATTTAGTCGTTGTTCCACCAGTTGTGCTAACATGGAAGACGACGCATCTACCGTTGTGACTCTCACTACTCCAGCACCTCCACCACCTCGAAAACGGCAAAGACGTACTCCCAAGCCTCGTGACAGTACATTATGCGAAACGTATGGAGTGACTTTGTTGGGACTAACGTTGCATCGATCACATTTCCAACAACGTATTGAAACATTTGCGACTGCATACGATATCGACAGCTACTGCTTAGGGGTCCACGAAGCTGGTCTTCACGGCTTCATAAGATTCAACAAGAAGGTAAACCAAGATGTAGTGTTAGCTCTGATAATGACCACTTTTCCGATGCAACAGCCAAACATAACTATACTACCGACTAAAACAGGCAGAAGGAATTTTTTGTCAAGTCTATTCAAGCAAGACTCTTACCCAGTGCACAACTTGAAAAAGATAGACTGTGATGTGATCTCATTTGAAAACATGTTCCCTAGCTGGCTTGAAAAATACAGCGATATTGTTTTGGACCTCCAAGACCCGTTTTTAATCCGTCATGCACATTTGTATCCATATATTCACGCGATACTAATGTCCGTTTATGTACAACCAGCTCCGAGGTAAATGTGTGAATAAATCTTGTTTTCATTGTATATGTGTTTATTTGTTTACATACACGATAATATAAGTATTAAGCTACTCCAGCGAAAGTAGGTGCTAACTTTAAGAACTACATTCATTATGCATTAATAATTAATTACAAGTGCTCACTATAAATGGAGCGTGAGGGGAGGGGGGGAATTTTAGTCAGTAATGGACCTACGTCTTTTACACCCTAGCAATTATATTTTTTCCGGACCTACATTCGCTGGAAAGACGACAGCTATAGTACAATTAATACTACATTAGCAGGAAATCATTAATCCTCCACCCACATCTATCATAATTATACTGTTACGGTGAATACCAGCCCACGTTTGATGAACTTAAAGTTTAGAGTCCTGTACCTATTTCTTTTCCAGAGGGTTTTAAACGAGAAATATACGACTATGTTCCTCGGGATTGTATGTTAATTTGTGATGACGTCATACATACGATACCCGAAGCATTGTTGAACGATATCACGGTAAAAGGAACTCATCACAGAAGGATTTCATTAGTGTGTGTAGTGCATAACATTTTCCAGAAGTCACTTCGGACAGCCTCTTTAAATACACAGTATTTTGCGTTGTTCAAATCCTGTCGGGACCAAAACTAACTTAAATGTTTTGGAAACCAACTCTCCGTTGGGTCGAAATTTATGCTAAGTGTGTACAAGGAAGCGACTAAAAACACGTTTGATTTTCTGTTCATTGACCTACATCCTTCTACACCCAATCATTTACGTTTCCATTCCAATATATTTAAGAAACCCGCAATTGTGTTTGTACCCAAAGATGCCTAATCAAGTGATGCAAACAGTTCAAGCTTACATACCAGTATTAGCGTTGCTACATTCTAAGAAAATCAAACCATGCGTAAAGAAGACTCCGTTAGAGTGCCCGAAAATTCAAGATATCATTTGCCTGTGTTCCCTGAATCTCCTTAAAGGCCATGTTCCTCTAAACGATTCTCAGAAAAGGCAGTTGAAGAAATACAAGAAAACGTTGATAGCATTGTCTATGAAAACCTGCTCTCGTAAGAAGAAACAACATAAATTAACAAAAAAAATCAATCTGGGGAATTCCCAGGAGCTCTATTAGGTCCCGTGTTGGGTGCATTAGGTGGACCTATTATCAACGCTATTGGAGGTCTATTCGGCGCTAAATAACGATGTTCACCCGAATGCAGTTAGTGCCCATTAGCAGTGGTGTCGCTGCCACCACTCAGCGGTCAGAACCTACTAATTCGCTTTTCAGTCGTCCTTTATCGAGACTAGACGTTTTGATGAGGGAAGTATTGGCTAACGACAAATACGATGATTACCAGAAAGCGAAGCTATATACCCAGACCCTACAGAGGTATTTAGACGTAGACAAGAAATATTTAGACGAACCGTTAAAGGTTATTCTGTCATCGCTAACAGGTACAAAGGGGGCGGCTTCGCCGCCGGGCAGTGTGTCTTCCAGCGCAGCAGAGCCACATGACGGCAGCAGAGCTGCGTACCCCCTCGGGTACTGCTACAATGGATACTATTAAGAGTGAAACAAGTGAAGTGCCTCAATCCGATAGTACTATATCTTCCGAAAATGGGATTAGTTACGTCACGGATTTCACCGATCTGCCGCAAAAATACAGGGGAAGAATTTCACGTATTCTTAATAGTGGGACAGTAAATCTTGGCAATACAGGTCAATTGATTAAAATCGACGGAGAGGTTGTGCCCGGTAGTGACGTGGTCAAATTAGTACTAGGACGAATTACAGATAATAAACGTTTTCGATCTGATATGAGACACGCTCCATGTATGGATATAATGAGACAGAAAATTCCCTATAAAAGGAAACTGTGCCGCTCGGACCAACTTCGAAGACACGAAACTCCTACTACCGATTCATTAGTCGATTTGGATTTAATCCATTTTGATGACGACGCACCCTCGCTCCAATGGAAAGATGAACCGCTCCAGGAAACACCAAAAGATCGAGCTGAGGCCTCGTGGTCGAACGACTTCCACTAACGACGTATGCCAGCTATTAAAAAATATTTATTACATATTAAATATTTATTCGGCTTCACCCGGGTCATTCGGTGGAGTATCTCATTTAGCTCGAGCCTTTAAAGCGACCGGACGTTCTGTTCCTTTATACGTAATTAAACGATGGTTGTCTGGTGAAGAAACGTACACCCTCTTCAAACCTGTAGTTCGAAAATTCAAACGTAATAGAATACGTACTAGCGAGCCTTTCGACATGGTAACGGCTGATTTAGCCGATGTATCGAATTAAGTGCAATTCAATGATGGGGTGAATTGGCTGTTAGCTGACGTGTTTACAAAACGTGTCGAAAGTAGTACCTTTAAAACGTAAAGATGGTATTAGCGTTGCTGCAGCATTAAAGGGAGTCTTCAGTAAATTGCCAAAAATAAGACTTTTTTTTCTGACAAAGGAAGTGAGTTCCGGAATTCTAACGTACAATAGGTTATGCATCAGTACAATATTAATCAGTACAATACAGAAAATGAAGATATAAAATCTAGTGTGATAAAAAGACATTTTCGGGGCCTACGGTCCATGATGTGGCGTTACATGTACGCGAAAAACACAAAACGATACATCGATGTATTACCTTCATTCGTCTCAGCCTACAACAATTCATATCACAGAAGTATTAAGATGAGCCCAAACCAGGTTGACGATCAAAATAAAGGGCAAGTATTTGTGAATTTGTTCGGATCCGGGTTTTCGGTCGGTGATGCGATGAGGATGAGTCAGGAATACGTTTTCACTAAAGGATACAAACCAAATTGGACCGACGAAATAGTGTATGGTAAAAAAAATTTTAAAAACACTCGATCCCTACCTATAAAGTGCGCGATTACGACAGGAATGATATTGTTGGTACATTCTACAAACAAGAACTACAGAAAGTGGTACCACCCGAGACCTACAAAGTTGAAAGTGTGCTTAAAACCAGGAAACGTGCAGCACGAACGGAGTACTTCGTTACATGGCACAATTATTCTCCAATATTTAATAGTTGGGTGACAGATCTGGATAACACGTGATGGCTGACGAAGTATGGCTTAATCTGCCGTCTAATAGTAGCATGGACATATTTCCTGAAAATACTTTACAGCATTACATAACCTGTTTATCCTCGTCACTAGAGCTTCATTCCAGTACGAAGTTGCATTTCCAAATTCGTTCAGTCAAAACAGCGGTATCGTCTTACGTAGTCACCAGGATGAAGCCAGGTTGTTATTGATGGAATATAGACAGCCGGGTGAAGGGGAGCCCGAAGATGAAAATGACCTGTCTTCAGAGGAAAAAATTAAACTTGCCAGTTTACTAAAGCCCAGTAACGAGAATCATATTTTGTACGATAGCATGCACGATTTGATGACTACAATTAATGCTGAAATCAAGGCTTTTCGTGCTGAATATAAAGATGCTAATAGTCACATGAAATGTGTCGGTAAAGATGGCTTACCTAATATTGCTTATGACAAACGAACACATACGTACTCTTTCAATGAAAACTATTATTTGAGGCTCTATTTAGGTCCTACACTAGCCGCGAGATTTGGCTTCCGTCCAGAGCAGTTCCCTAACCTGACGGATACGGAACAACCCACCGTTCATACTACATTTCCCCATCAAGGAAAAAACAAACACAACTACACAATCTGTTTACATATATTCTAATATAATTCAGCCTCAGTTGGTGGGGTATTCTCGAGTGCCTTTGTTGACAGTTTCTCCCGTTCAAAGTAGAACTGGAGAAGTTACGAACTTCGAATTTAGAAGACTTCATTACTTTCCATTACAAATGTTTTCGAATCGATACATAGAGATAGATATGCGTGACAACACTGGAAGACCCATCGAATTTGCTAGCTATGGAAGGGTTATTTGCGTGCTACATTTTCGTCAAGTACGATGTTGAAGCGATTATGTATAAATACGCTATCGCCCTCCCACCCTCTTCTCACTCATCATCATGAAGAGTTGCCCGCACACAGAATACTACGTAAATCAAGCGGGAGGGGGGATCCCCGTCTACTTTGAACAATCGAGACAAAGAGGCCATGGTTTTGTTTCAATCCTGAGTTCCCTAGGATGCATAGCCTTTCCCTTCTTGAAAGGAATAGGTTCGTATTTGGGTCGCGAAGCTCTGGGCACTGGCGTCAATATTGGTGGTGATGTGATTGCTGGTTGGCAGATTGCAAGAGACTGCTCGAGGGATAGGTGGTGATGTTGCTACTAAACTACAAGGTGGAAGAGGAAGAAATCGAAAGAAAAATGCATCGTGTAGAAAAAAAGGATGCAAACGCAAAAAGACTGACATTAAAACCTGCTTGGACTAATTGTATATAAAGTGTGCGTCCTTCTCTCGTGCAACATTCATCGCGATGGTGTTTATTCACCCCTCTTCATGCTAGTGCTTGCTTAGCCCTATAGATATTTTTTCCGTCGCGCCTACAAAGCTGTCTATACAGAAAACTAAATACGTGTCACATAGTCCTACTGCGAACATCGCATCTACCCAAGTGTTGAATTTCACAGTTCCTTCATCTGAAGATTATGTCGACTTATCACAAACATTGCTTTACTTGAAGGTGAAGATGTCTAAATCACCGGGCATTAACTTGACAGCAGCTGACAACACGTAAGTTGGAACTACGGATCTTTGGCTCCATTCCATATTTTCGCAAGTTGACATTACCATCAATGGGTAACTAGCTACCGGAACCAATGACAGCTACGGTTATAAGACCTATTTACAAACATTGCTGAGTTACGGGAAGGAAGCTAAAGATACACAACTGTATTCTTCTTTTTTTATGCCATAACGATTGGAGGAGCCCTATTGCCAGCAGTGGAGCAGTCGAATTATTAGGAAGAATACATCGTGACCTAGTTATGTAACATAGATTTATTTTAAATAACACTGAAATCAAGTTCCGATGTGTGCCACACAAGCCAGAGTTCAATTTGTATTTAACAGTGGTGTGACGGCTGGTCTCGCTCCTATTGTAGAATTTTTAGATGCTTCCCTGCACATCCGTAAAGTGACACCATCACCTAATATTTTGCTCGCACACGCACGTGCTCTCGCTACTTCAAGCTCGAAATACCTTTACAGAAAAACTGAAATCAAGACACATACTTTGGTAGCTGGTGTGAGTAGCGGCCAAATCGATAAGATCTTTAATGGTAATGTGCCATCAGTTCCAAGACGCTAAACCCAACCATTATGGGTTTGTCCAAGATGATGTTTGTGGGAGTCTTTGTAAAAATTACCAAATCCTCGTTTAGAGATGTGAAACTCGTGGTGCGGGAGTGAGATGCATACTGGATGGCTTTCTCTTTTGTCGTTGCTATCAAGACGTTGTTTCTCTTACGTTTGTTTTCGATCGTCTTACCAAAAATGCTGTTATTCATCAGTTTTTAGAGGTTTTGTCAAAATCGTTAGTAGCCGCTTGCCGTTTCTCGTTATTAAACTCAATGTAAGGTTTCAGCCAAGGCGCTTGCTTGAAGCTGATTACTCTGTGTATTTTCTTGAGGATCATATGGAGAGAAATGAAGTATGTCAAATTCCTATAGTGCAACACGTACTTTGTCATTGAGAAAAGGTTAGTGGTTAGCTTTAGGCCTTTGCTATACGTTAACCAAAAGTCCTTGATTGCCCGACGGTTGAAAGTTGAATGTTCAGACTTTGTGTTTTTCATGTGCTCTGATGCTAATGGGAAATTATTGTGAAATGCATGAAGCATCCCCGGGTATTCGAAGTCAACTTCTAATATCAACCCCGTACCACTCCCGTCTCTGTAATTATCGAGATTTATATCCTCAAGTCGGTCTTATGGCACCCATTTGTCTTCTCCGGTCGGTAGATACTCGCACATTGCACAACCGTACAAGTTGTTGAAGTCCAAAAATATGATGTAAGAATTATTTTTATCAGGGTCGAAGGTAGATGGTAGGTATATACGGGTTGTTGGCTTTAGCGTTTCTTCTAGCTTTAAATGAGACACTACCTCTTATACCCTTATCGACCATAAGATGCATGTCAATATTAGTGAAGAGATACAAAGACACTCCCGTCCTCTTGAGCGCCACGTCCCAAGACAGCGATGGTGTAGAAATGTAATGGGAGGGATCCATTCCGTAACTAGCTATACTCGTCACTCTAAAGTTTTCAAAACATCGGCTAAAAGCCCAATGTCCGTCGACAAATACAGATCGTGGTAATCTCCAAACATTTTGCATTTGCTTAAATCCCAAATCTTCAACGCATGTTTGTAAGATTCTGAGTAGATCGCTCCTTTCAACAACGAGGTAAATGCTGACTTAGGAAGTAAACGCTCCTCTTCAAACAATTCCACGTTTGTCAGGTATTCGTAGGAAACACGCCTTTTCGCCTAAGGCCTTGTACGCGTTCCATCGATTCACCTTCGAAAAACTTGTCCATAATTTTAAAGCGCTTTAAGTTCGAAGCTAAAGTTTCCAATGATGCCGTCATAAACGTTAGACTATCGATAAAAGTAAAACCGCCCAATTTCATGCTGCTGATTGTTTCCTTGTTCTTTGCTATGATCCTCACGTTATGTAGAGTGTTCAAATCTTTGAACGAATTCAAAGCCTACACGACGAAATGACTGTCGTAGTTTTCGAAATTATGCATAACAACTGCTATGTTTTTAAGTGTAAGCGAAGTTACACTTGCTGTGCGCGGCACCTCTATATTCACTGGTGATGTGGTCTGGTCTCTTACTTTCGTAAACCCTTTATACTTTGCTTCGGGTGGGGGAAATGCACCGTGGTTGCAAAGATGGCACACCACAGCTGTTTTGTAGAGCAATCACTGTTCCTTTGTTAAACGTTTCATCCTTTGCTTGTGGGAATCCATGTAAGCCACGATTTTTTCTGCTCCTCTAATATGTAGATTTGAAGAAAACCTTCACGCAGTCTACTCCTCGGTACAACCTTTTGGAAAATACTCAGCCTAGATGGTCCATAATCACACAGGCAAAACTGCAAGCTTGGTGTATGGGATGAACTCTAGTGTATGTATCGTTTCCATCACAACTGGAGACTGGATGGAGTGTCGCTGCAAAGTCCACATAGGCTATGCACAACCTTTTAAGTTCGTTCTTGAAATTCTTAAACTGGATAACGTCATTGTTGGGCAACGAGGTCTTTTGAAATGGAACTGCCTTGCAAGAAGGAAGGTGGTTGCTTTCATACCTGAAAAAAGTTTGAAAACCATGTAGGCAATGTCTGCAAAAATACTTCAAGTGCTTTTGGGGGTTGAAACACGCGATGAATTTGTTGAAGTCGTTTATCGTCACATAGTGGCCGTTTAGAAGATGCAAGTAAATGTGATATTTACTTTCAACTAAGGAACTCACACGATAAATGCAAGGTTCATCTTCCTCGAAACCAAAAACAGATACCGAAATGTTGTTTGCTTTTTTGAATGCCACTATTTTGGATAAAGGAACGGGGTATTTATTGAACATGCCAACAACTAACTTGTGCAAATGAGGGCTGTAATGTTTTGTATCCCAATTGTGTTTTGAAGATGGGACAGGGTGTGTACTAGCCAACACGGACCACACAAAACCACTATCATCCTCACTACGCACGTTGACCAGTACATCGGGGCCTATTTTCAGATTGTCGGGAAGTGGCATATAACCTTTTCCGGCAAATGGCCTATAGATTCCAACACATAGTTCGGTACAAATGCAGTGCTTGACAACCCATCCACTTCTTTCTACAACAAACTGTCCAATACTATGCAGAATCTTGTTTGTCATTTCGGAGAGAACTTCCTTGCTTCCCACTCTGGTCAGGTTGGAATTGAAATAAGCTTTACTAGTTTCCGTATTGTCCGTCGCTTTTTCAGAGATAATGCACAATCCGATTTGAGCCATAAGAGCCATTTGAGCCATGTTTACCATAAAACGTTGATATTGCTCTAAAAGATTCCAATATTTATCCTTGTACAGTTCGAACAAAATCAAGGGTTCGTAGTGCATTTCATCCGACTTAAAATCCCGCTTGAAAGTCAAGAAACCATTGTTGAAAGCACCACGCACGAGATCGAAACCTCCTAAATCCAAACTGAACGGTTTCACTTCGAGTTCGGTATCGTCGGTCACTTCCGTCTTGTCTTTCAAAATCGTGAATCATGTATGACAAAGCCCAGTCGATTCTGGTATCCTCTATTATAGGCACGACTAGAGATCTGACGTTGTTTACTATGACACGGGGGTTTGAGTGTAGGAAAAGACAATTTCAGTCTCTTTCTTGAAGACTCTCCAATTTCCTTTCCACGTTGTTTTACAGCCCCGCCACACTTGTGCCGTTTATAAGCGAGACCGTCCGAGTAAGTGACACCGCACGATTTGCAGGTTACGTTACATTTTTCTTTGTGATGCCTTTCGTTCCTTCTTTTATATCTCCTGTCCTCGAACGTCTTCTCACAATACTGGCACGGGAAAATCTCAATGTCCAACATTGGAAGATCATGATTTTTTTCTTCTTCGTCGATCATCGTTGGTCCTTTTTTTTATCTTCCGATGTCGAAACCTTCTCTTCGTTCAGATTAGACGAATGGAAAATTCTGGTATGAACCGTAGCTCGTTCCAAATCAGGAAATTACTCCCAACAGGCTTCACAGTAATATATACTGCCAAACTTGATTTTTTCGGGCGTAATCATTTTTCCATCGCATCAGTCGTAGTGCACCAAGAATTCATCGTAGGAAGAAACGAGTCCTCCGCAATCGAGACAAGTAAAGTTTACCACGCAAGACTTCTGCAAATAATTTTCACCTCTTCCCGCGATAAAAATTCAACCTTGCATTTCTTGCACTGGAACCTCGAAACCACGTCGTACTTGGCAGCCATGGTTGACATAAAGACCTACGGAATTGTCCGCGGATTTTATACCCACCGTTCGTTCCTGGGGTTTGTATGAAATACCCCATGCGCTGCAAAGTTAAACGATCGTATCCCTTCAACACCCCCGTAAAAAAATACGCAAAACTAGCAACACCTCTGTAGAAAAACCTACAAACAAAATACTCAAATAGGACTACGGTACAAAATGCCGGGGTTTTCTGGCAGTGGCTGCTTTTTTCCCCAATTTTCAAAATGTTGTTAATTTGTCATTTTACATGCGCTCGCTCAATATTTATTCTCGTGAACCACCCCTTGTGAGATCTTCCAAATCGTCTTTTTCACGCTGCAGTGCATTCGAGAAGCATTTTTACAACAGTCCCTGACCCCGGTCCAACCGTGCAGTTGCTAATTCATCAAAAGGGACTGCTAAACGGGACTGTTTTTCTCTTTTTTCCGCAAGTACTACTGTACAAACAGATTGTCTCAAAAAATACAATTAAACCCGTTTATGGTAGGCCTACACTAATTTGAGTGCAGCGTTCAGTGCGGTGTAGTAAAAAACATGTTTCAGCTAAAAATAAAGTAAAGTAAATTATAAATTAAAGTTTTAGTGACCATATGTTGTTAATTTATGTGTAGCCAGTCAGTAGTATTAAGCACCCCCAAGCATCACGCAATAGGTCCAGTACTTAAATGGTGGAAAGCGTTGGTCAGTATTTTTTAACTCATTCCAGAATTAGTTAAGCGTGATAAAATATTTTCGTGCGACTGACAGCTGAAAGAAAACACACGTTTCAGCCTCAGTATACGTCTGAAATTCAAAGTAACGGTTAAAAATGTAAAACATAAAAAACTAAAAAATATGAATACAGTTGAATTTCACTGAATTTACCTGCTACAATGGAATTATATTAGACTGTTTAATCATTACTATGTATTTAAATAATTACTAAATATTTAAATAATTATTAATTTACAAATTACTTAAAAACTTTGAAAAATATTAAAAAATACTGATATGTAAGGTCGCGAAAAAATAATAACTTGGTTCTCATATGTGTACAAACCAAAAGTCAATGCAGGCTAGCGACTTTTGAATTTTTTTTCAACGTTTAAAAATATAATGCAGTTAGCCGATTTGTTTTCGCATTCTTGCAAAATGGGATGTAATATTGTGAAAAAAATCATGTTGTATTTTTATATATCATTTTTTTTATAAATATTTTTATATTTAAAAAATCATATTATGTGACCTGCGAAAATTGAAAACCTCGGACAGGAAAACAGAATCATCACTCAAGTATTCTGACATTGCCAGAGGCAACGTGATATTATTTCTATTTGGATTTTTTTCTCGAAAACACTATTTTTGAAAGATTGGTATCAATTATCGTTGTCAGAGTAATTAATGGAAGACTAAACAAATAAACGCCATAGGTCGTGTGTTAAAATATTTTGAATTATAGTTTAAAGGTGCCTATTCACTGATGACAGGCTGCAGCATCTAGCGCCGTCTACCATTATTTAGTTCTACGTAGCACTTGACTTCAACAAGCGAAGAAATGCGCAAAGAAATTTCTTTTTACTCTACAAACTAACCACGTGCCTCCTTATTTATTGAATGTAAAGTTGTTGCTACCACGTGCACCAGGAAGAAAGTAGTCAAAGTTAAAGATAGCACTGTTACTAGATGGCGCCCATCTAGCGGTTCAAAATCTGCTTTTCAAAACGGTCGTTCTGTATAAAAAATAAAAATAAAACCTCCCGTTGTTACATTAGGCTTAACTTTACTGCTTGCTTCCTGGTGCACGAACACGCACCAACTTTACACTCAATAATTAAGATGGCACGTGGCTTGTTTGTTTCATAAAAAGAAATTTATTTGTGTGTCCCTTCGCTTCTTGAACGTAAGGGCTAGACAGATCTAGATAACGACAAATGGCTTTAGTTGTTGAAGCCTGTTATTTGGTGGCAATCCCCCTTTAAAATTTATAAAATGATTGGTTGTTACACAGTCTGAACTCGCCTCCACCAGTATTTAAAAAGGTTAGCCAAGCAGTCCTCGATCCATAAATTTGATAAACTCTTAAATTTTGTTTTAAGCAAGGATTACAGAGTTGAAACCAGCTGGAAACATGTAGCAGCACCAAATTAAGAAAACGTGTTTTTTTTTTCGCTTCACTGTATAACCCGCGGGTATACAAAATTATGCTGGGTTTCCGTTAAGTGGTGTCGGTCACCAGTCATTTTCCAGAACTTAAACGGCCAGATGAGGGAGGAATAATTCAACCTTAGACAGCACGGATCAAAACACTGTTATCATTTTTAACGTTTGCCGCGCATCTCATCAAACCACCCCTTTTGATAGGTACGCATGAAGCAATTACTGGCACAAAGTTGTTTTTTTATTCAAAATTAATGTCTAAAATTACAAGTGGAATGGTGGAAGGGAGTGCTATTGGATTTTTAATATACACCTGGGCTGCATTCGTATGGATCAATATGAACAGCAACGTACGTCCACTGGCCTACTTTCGTTGTCGTTTGAAATTTTTTATAATTTGACAGAGAATTATAGATTACTAGAGGAAGCCCGTCCTACGCACGGGGCCGGTCATGAATTAAGTTTACAAACCCACTTCCCCCCCCCCCTCCCGGCCCTACTCCCACTCCCCGCTCCCAGCCCCCTCACTCCCACTCCCCAACCCCCACTCCCAATTCCCCACTCCCACTCCCATTTTCGCGCACACTGGCTAAGAAACGCTTTCACGGATGAAAATTTCTTCAATCCAATTTTTGCGCACACTGGCTGACAAACGGTGATTTTTTGTTGGCCTCAGTCACGGAATCTGCGCATCCAGTGGCTGAAATCCCAGGATGCACCGTTTAAAGAATGTGAGCGCTGAACCATCGTCTTTGCATGAAACAATTTTTCTGTGGGAAGTCAATAAATAAGCTTTCGTAGAACAAAAGTTGAAACCTTTAGCGCGGATGCTTTGGTATTTTTCTTTTCTGGGAGAGGAAAGAAGTAAATCGCTGGCCTATGGAAGCCTAACAATGGCTCATTATTGTTTTATTTTCACTCACAGAGCTTTGATTGTAAACGACTACTTTGCAAGATAGCAATGATCAGCCTCGTGCTCAGCAGTGATTGTTGTTGTCCACTTTGAAACAATTCAGCTCAGCTCTGAAAGCCTTCATCTCCGAATTAAATAAGCCAATGCATCGTTTGCAGCTACAACGTAGCTTAGTTTGATTTAAAAGTATACGCATTTAGCTGAAACATGGATTCTGTCATTTTCCCCATCAACAATCAACGGTTTGGACGATAGTTTTCAATCCTTAGCACGTGCACCAGGAATTGTTAGGCACCGTAGCAAAGACACTACACGTGCACGAAAACAATGAGAAGTGATTAAAGTGATTGTTGTCCTTCTGGTTTTCCTTTTATCTTTCCTTTTCCTTTTATCATCTCAGCCGGGATCCAGAATTATTACGTAGATTCGCCTGCACAGAACTTTATCGTAGATTCAACACTAAGATTAAATGCAATTATTAAATTAGAAAAAAAAATGTACATTTTTGTTATCACAATTGTTGCCTATTGTTTTTTTTATTCTGTTTCTAAAGAATGTATTGTCGAAAAAAGGTTTGAGTTCTGCGCCTACAGTTTTACTTTTTTTCAACCTAATCTCTGCCCGTAACATTATTACTCCTCACTTCATTGGTGTGTAACTTGAAAGTATTGCCTGCAGGAGGCAAAAATCATGGGTGACGTCATTTCCACGACAAAGAAGACTTCAAATGTTAAATGAAATTAATAAAAATTGTGCAGTAACGAATTTTCGCATTTTTCATTAACCTTCGAACTATTATTGACTCGGTGTTATTAACTCGGCAGTGGTGCTTGGTATTTGATATCACGACTTTAAATGGTCTAAAAGCTTGGCGGGAAACCTTAACACGTTTTGTTTTGGGGAGTTTAGACATTACTGATAATTAATGGCTTTTTGACAATAATATTCATATTTATTTCTAATACACGACTGCAGGTCATTGAAACTTGACAGAAAGAATAATTTTTTTCTTTTGTTGAAAAAATGTTTTTGGGATATTGTGGTCAGCAAACATGTATTCACCTTTCATCACATCATAGCACTTCATAAGGTAGTAATATTTGTAGACATTTTAGTACCTACGTTATTCCTATGTGACTTGTGAACTATATGGCTAGTGAATGGATTCGACTTGATACATTAGAAATAAAATAAAATTGACACCGAAACAAATCTTTATATTTTAAGTTGCAACATTTAGCCCTTAACCACCAACTAATTTCTACTGGATATCATAAACAAAACATGTAAAATGAAACCGGATAATATAGCTGGCTGAAGGAATAACTAGCTGAACATTTGTTGGCGGCGTTAGTTGTTTAAAGGGCAATTATATCCATTTTCACATGCATGTTTGACTTTTGGATCACTTACACAAAAACTAAACACAAGAATTGCGGTAAGAATACGTTACTTACGTCCGATATAACAATTTAATTACTGCATCACCAAAACACGACACGGAGGTCGCCATTGTTTTGCTGGAACGCGTAGAAATTAATGTCGACAGACGGATCTCTTCGATTTCGACTCGCAGCCGATTGAGATAGCTGTATTGACTGTGAGGAGCTCAAGCGTCTGGCGGCCTTAGCTGGCCGGCAGTGTAGTAGCCAGCTAAGGCCGTCAGAC